>RJWH01002745.1:132500-204748 GCA_004363575.1 Solenodon paradoxus
AATGGTAAGTTTAATGAAAAGAAGGAGGGAAAAGCTGGAGCAAACCTCAAGAACTCCTGAAAACCCAGAATATCCCTTATTAAACTTTATATTCAACATTAGATATCTCTTAATCCCAAACAGTGATAAATTCGTCCACTGCGCATTCCAGGCAATTTTTAGGAAGCCATATATTCTAACTTCTAAAGGTTTTAGGTTTTTATCTGACCCCAAATGAAAGCGAACATTTACCCTTTACTTTAATGGAAATCATTTTCTTTGGGGGGGAAATACAATATGGTGATTTGTGTCAAAATTTGTGTCTTTCTTAAGGAAATTAACAACTGCATTTCCTTGGGTTTATCCTAGAATCTTAGACTTTCGGATTGGAACCTTATCAGTTGTTAAATGAACCATCATTACATACAAATGAGATGAAAGAAATTGTGTGAGGATACTAAAAGATTAAAATGACAAACTTAGCTATAAATCAAAGAAAACTCCTTTTCTTGGTCCAGAATGGATGAATCCCAAATATGCGAGGAGAAATTGGGGTATCAATAACACAAAGAAATGTCATGTAAACCCATTCAAGTGCAGTCTGGGCCTAGCAGCATTTACTATTACTCTTTAGAGTTCTTTTCCATTTCATAAAGAACAAGAGCGGAGGTCAGAAAATTTTGAAACTTGAACAAAAGAAAAAATTATCAGTTTCATTGTCCTGATCTACATTTATTTATTCATTCCTTTCAATACGTAATAGACATATACTGAATGTTCCATACATATTAGACATCTTGCGATAGACAAAAAATCACAAAGATGTTCTTAAATCCTTCCTTCTAGGGGAAAACTATTTAAATTGAAAAGATGAAAACTCAACAGTAGACAAAATATCATAATTGCTCGATGATGCATGCTTAGTGAGTGATTTCAGATTATGTAGGTTTCAAAGAGGAAAAGGATGATACAAGGAGTCATGAAAGTGTCATTCCAGGGTTGGTTCTGCTAATGACTATTTATGTGACTTAGTTCTTTCAGGGACTCTGCTCCTTTACTGTACAGTGGAAAATGTTTGACCATTGGTTTTTAATTTCCTTAATTAGTTCCCTTTATTTCTTTTCGTTATGAATGGAGTTTAGTAACTTAAAATGACATAAACTGTTTACTTTTTAACTGGCCTATTCCTTCAAAGGAAGAAAGTATAATATATTTCTTTTTATAATCCCCTCTCTTCCACTAATAACCCTGTTTGCATCTTCCTTTGATAATGATAATGAAGAACTTTACCACTGCTAATCATTATTATGCCCAAGAAATCAGATAAAACATTTTAAATGAAAGATGCTAAAAGTAACCTTCATTCTTAGAAAATTTTCCACAACCCGAAGGAAATCCCTGGCTTCTGCAAAATATTTTCTTAAAATAATTTGCTGTATGATACTGCTCTGCCATTAAGAAATAATTACTCTGTGTGTAAGTGGTGGCTCTACCTATGAATATTAGTATAGATAGAAAAACTGTCACTTACCTGGCAACAGGGAAAAGGAAGAAATAAGTTCAGGACTTTCCACAGACCCCACTACAGAACTCAAAAATTTACCATAATTTGTCTAATGTAAGGGAAGGTAAGTGTCCCTGCTAAGAAGAGTGAAAATAAGAGAATGGAATTAATTCAGCAGACAACTCTAGATCTCTTTTCTACCATTCAAGTTTGTCTAAAATTTTCTGAGCTTCTGGACCAATCAAGATGAAAACCTCTCCAGCTGGTACATTGTGGATATCAAGGCAGACGCATAAGCAGTCAAAGACTGAATTCACACAGAGGTCTATATGAAAATGTTTGGTGATTTCATTTCATTGTTTATTAGTCAGCTTTCTTCATTAGAAACACATGCATATGAATTTTATGGAGTCCATAAAACAACAAGATTTTGTTTTTCTTTTAGCAAAATCTTAGAATAAAGTTACTTCTGAGACAAAACTAAAAGAATCTTCTCAAATAAAACCTCAGATAACTGACGTAAATATTTGTCATTGATTATTATTGCCTATGTCTATAATAAAGATCTTATGTAGGCCTAACCATCCTGTTCAAGAAAAACTGGCAAGCAAGGTAAGAAGACTGATTGTAGTTTAACTTCCTATAAGAAGAGGAGAATTTTTTTTTCACTACATTTAGTTCATAGGTAAGTAGACAAGATAAATGGAAAATTAGAATGGTGTCTGTTCAATGCTCAGCTGAATGATTGATACCTGAGTCAATCTTATATGTAAATACGGCATATTCTTTCATAAAGGACCTGAGACATTTGAGGTAACATTGCTGTTAGGCCCAGGACAAAACTTGCTGTGAATAGAAGATCTTCACAATCTTCTCACTTCAGAGAAAAACACAGTAGGTTTCTACAAAATGAGGATTCCAGTATTATGATATCAATATTCAGCACAGTCTTGAAAGTATCTGTGTCAAAAAAATGTGTTGGTACCCTGATGATATCACCAGGAGATACTGTATCCAGAGCTGTTGTGGATGAAGAGATATGCATTAAATGCCTGGCAGGAATTACTGACATAGATAGTATTTCAGCTACAAAACCTACAGCTACAATGTGTTTGAGAACTATATAATCCTAATAAATAATTGAGAATGAGGATTGCTTGGTTTAGGGTGCCTAGGTACTGTATTACTAAGGAGCAAGAATTTGTATTAATTGACTTAAGCAAAGACTTTGCTATTAAAAACAAAATAGGGTATTCCTTAATTCCTTTATTCAACAATTATTTCCTAGAAACCCTCTATATCATATACTAAATTTGGGGCATAATGTGGTAAATAAAATAGATCTGGTTCTTGTTCTTCTGGAGTTAATGACCTAATCAAGGTCACAGATATCAAATAAGTGATTTAACATGTGATTATATAATGATAGACATCATGAAAGAGAACAGAGAGCCAGGAAAGAGAATAATTGAGTGTCGACTTGCACTTTTGCTTGGTTAGTTAAAGAAGGATTTTCCAAGATGATGACATTTAAAGGAGACTGAAAGGAACAGAGGAAGCCATAGTCAAAGACACAATGGTGGGAAGAGAGGTTGGTGTGCTTGTCAACTGAAGTCAGGACAGCAGAGCTGGAGTTTAATGAATGATTTCACCAAATTTATTCTTAACTTGAATAGACATAGCTCTCACCCTTCTTTCTCTTAATTTCCTTCACTATCACAAAGCAAGAAGATGCTTACCAGGAAAAACAAAAGAATTGATGACATGCAAGAAGTACTTGATAGTTTCTTTTTTCAACTTTCCATTAAAAAGTTGTATCAGAAACAGAAGAGAAGCACTTATGTCATAAACTAGGAGTTGGCAAAGGGAGATAGAAAAAGTGTAAACATGGTATATTATTTTGTTCTTCAATATCATAATTAGAGAAATTATTGGATTAAATGTGTGTAAGATAAACCTAAGGATATAATTGGTAGAATTTAAGACAGAAGTTCTTTCTTTTAAATCTCTTCAAAATACAAAAGCAAACAAAATATGGTCCAAATATCAAGAGAGGAAGCATAGAAAATGGCAAGGAAGCACAGAAAATAGAATCCATGAAATAAGATGACAGAAGTAAGACCAAACATATCAGTTATTACAATGTATGTAAATGTGTTGAACTCCCCAATTAAAAGGCAAAGACTCTCAGATTGGTGTAGAAAACAACATTCAACAATATGCTGTTTACAAAAGACAAACCTAAAACAAGATGACTTGGAAAGGTTATAAATAAAGGATAGGCTAAGATATATCTGCAAAATGCAAACAAAAAAGACAAAAGAAGTGGCAGTATTCATATCAGCCAAAATAGAAGTTAAGATAAAAACCATTAACTATGCAAAGAGAATTATATTGTCTTTACAAAAGAAACAATATAAATGAAACCATCCTCATAAGTAAATGTAACATCCAAGTAACAAAGACTCAAAACACAAAGAACAAAGACTTATACAAATAATTTTAACACAATTATATCCACAGTAGAAGACTTTAACACATTTCATTAATTCATAACAAATTAGTTTCATCAGAATGAATAAAACCTAGATTATCTGATATATATTAAAATTCAGACCATTTAGAAAGAAAATGCACAGGGATTCCCTTTTGAAAGTTGTAATACCCTAGGTCATGAAGAGAATGGAAATTCTCCAAAGGAAAAAAATTGCTAAGGATGTATTTTAAAAACACAATGAAAATACGGTAAATTATTTTGTAAAAATGAAATAAACTACTCCAACAATGCACAAATTTAAAACTCAGTCTTAAATAAATTCTGAGTGAAAAGTAACATAAATTAGCATATATGCTAGAAAGCACTAAAAATTATAAAACTAATAGCAACCAACATTTGCTGAGTTCTAAATGTGATAGCAATTCAGCTAAGTGCATCCCATGCATTAACTCATTTGATTCTCACAATAAATATATGAGGCCAAGTAAAATTTTATTCCTGTTTGTTTCCTTTGCAATGATCTGGATGGAACTGGAAAGGACCATGTTAAGTGAAATAATTCAGAAAGAAAAAGAGAAATACAGGGTAGTTTCTCTTAAGTGGAACATAATCACATGAAACAAACAGGCAAACCCCAGCAAAAACTCACCTGACACAGAATGATAACTGCTAGAGGGTGGGAGGCGGGAGGGAAGGAAAGAGGGGGAAAGATGGTGTTAAAGGACATTGGAAATAAGTATAGAAACAGCTAATAGAGCGAACTCTAGAAGTGTAGATGAACATGTACAAGACAGGACAAAGGGAAATGAAGCTATGGTTTGGAGTTGGATCATGCAGTTTGTATTTTAACCTTAAAAATACTGAGGCATTACATATGAATGGGAAAAAAAGACATCACCATAATTATATCTGAGGAAAATACATTACGAAAGAATGTATTGGAAAACTAAATTAAAGAAATAGATCAGTGAGGACAATTCACTGAAGAGAGAAAAATCTAGATGAGATGATAAGAATGAGATCAGTAGAGCTAAAGGTAGAACCGAAAAGAGGAGATAGATGCAAGAAATACTGATGGAAGAGAACTGACAGGATATGGATCATACATAGGAACAGAATGTCAGTGTTGACAAGAACTTTGAAAAGTATTCCATTAATGTATATGTTAGATAAATGAAAGCTTAATGCAATTAAATAAGTTGTTCAATAGTCCTACAGGCTGTTTTTAGTAAGGCTAAAACCAAGACCAATTTCTTCACGTTTCTAGTTCATTCCCCTCTCTCTATTAACTTGGTATAGAGAAGAGAGGAGGAAAGAATTAGAAATACCTGGACTTTAAACCCATAATAGAGTGTGCCATTAACCAAAATAGGGAACTCGGGGAGCTAAATCTTGTTCAATTGTGATTTTGGTAGGATATATAGCTGAAAAGATCTGTTCCACATTTGTACACTCCTATCTGGGCCTAAGAATCAACTAAACTTACTCATCAGAATTCATGTCTATAGTTATTATTTGATGACTATAGGAAAGAAGGGTAAAAAAGAAAGGTGGGGGGGGGGCATGCAGGAAGCGGGAAAGAATGAGAATTGAGGAAGTAAGCTACAGAGGCATGTTTTTAGAAGACTGAGAGAAAGACAGGGATTAGGGAAGAATACTAAAGCTGTGTCATTGACATTGGAAATAGCAAACAGACTCCACTGCAATCTCTCAGGGATCACGAAGAAAGCTTTCGTGGACTGGGACCAAGTTTGAAGAATCTGACATCGAAGTTCCTTCCAATTCAGAGATTGTGATCAATTATTGTAGCAAAACGTGAAGTGAATTTGTTGAATCTGACTTCAACATTGTATTTTGTGTCTGCTGCTGACAAATTCAGAAATGCTGCTTTTAAAAGTGACACTAAATACTAAATTCCAAAGACTACAAATGCCTTTAGTTCTGTTTTATGTCATGGGAGTAGAGACCAAGTAAAACACACCACACACACACACACACAAACACACACACACGCACACACACACACACACACGCATGCATAGCCACACACTGTGCCTTGTAATTGCTACATAGTTGACTGCATTGCAGTGACATACATATGTATTTACATAGTCTTCATAGGTGATTTGTGATGCTATCTTCTTATGCACCATAACCATTTGGAAAGTTGCTCTCTGAAGATGAATAGGAGTTTTTTAATATAAATACCATCTCCTCACTATTTAGTAATGTTCAGGCATGCAATATGTACAATAAATGTAAACTCTTGACAGAAGCTACCAACATAAACTGTAGAGAATGAGAGGTCAAAAGCCTACTCAATATACTCATACTATACAGCATCTAGAAGAGGGACACACTCTATTAAAAGTTAAAGCAATACTGTAAATACAATGCAGAAAAGGCAATTAGCTGTCCTTCTTACCCCCAAGATTCTCACATTTTAGTTCCCCCTTTCTCCAAGTCATTTCTCTGTTTCAACACTTCATACTCTTCAGTGTATTCAGGCCAAATCTTTTCCCTCCTCTGTATTCCTACTTGACAGTTCTGCTAGAGGATCTACCACATCACATAAAAAATTCAAGTCATGCTACCTGAAGGTTTCCCAGTTCTCACCAAATAATATGTACACTTCAGGTCATATTGAGAGACACAAAACCCATCGATTGGAAAATCCTTTCCTACTTTCCTAATAATTCCTCTCCCCTTTCTATTAGACCTTCTCTTTCTAGAATTTTCTTGGGAATTCCCACAGGACACAATTCTACCGGTGTTTCCACACTAGGCAAAATCATTGCACGTTAACTTAACCTGCTCATGCAGACTTTTTCTAGCCTCCTTCCTGATAGCAGCCTCTGATGTCACTCTGCTACGGGTTACGCTCTGCCCATTCCCTTTGGAGCACCACCTGTCAACATCTCAGGGCAGTTCAGCACATAGCCAACTTTGTCAGCAAACATCCTTGGGACCCGAATCACTGATGCACCCTTATCTTTCTGTTTCTGCATCACACTGATCTTGGTTGCTAATCAGCTTCCTTGGGCTACTTCCTACACCACCACTGCCAGTGCATTCCGGGCTGGGCTTCTTCTGCCTCTTATCTCCAGCCCTCCAAATGAAGCCTCTACTGCTCACTGCACTTCCAGAATTTCTCTCTCATCTGCACGTAGAAACGTGACTTCCCTTTTTTAGTTCTGCTCCTTTATCAAAGCTCCACAGTCCTTCATGCCAAGGATATTAGTAATAATGACATTTATTGAATGATAAATACCTGTCTGAAACTCTTCTAACTGCCTTAGGTGTATTGACTCATTTTATCTTTACAAAAATTCTCTATAATAGAGTCTATTTTTATCTCATTTCACTGCTGAGGAAACTAAAGAACAGGAAAGTAATTTCTCCAAGGGTACTGCACTACTGTGTGTGAACAGTCCAGCTCTGAATCTTGCACACTCAACAACATTTTCTTCCCCTTGAAACTCCCAGGCACTTTTAAATGCCTCTGACATTTCTGTTTAGTCATCATTTCCCTGCAAAAGGAAATTTTTTTCAGGGTTTCCATCAAACTTCTACAACTTAGCTTTTCATTCCAATTCAATCAAGGAAACAGACATTCTTGTCATCTATTGTGAGATCAGAATTCTAGATTATTCTCAAGAAGTTTTTAGCCCCATAAGAATGAAGGGATATTACTAAATGGTGGAGAAGCATTGCCTAATACACTAACCTTGCCTATCCTAACATGTTCTCAGACTCACCAGGAACTCTCCGACCCACATTTGCCATGACTCCCCAAATAGACCATGTAATCTTCCAGGCTTGAACTTTGTTTTCTGTGCTCTTGCAGTAGTGCGTACGTACTATCAAGTGCTCGGTAAAAGTTCAAAAGATTACTTTAAATAAACAAGATGTTTTGGTGACAGTCAGAGGAACATGTCAAATAAATCTAGAGTTTCTATTCAAGGCCGATAAAGATGTGCTACATGTTTACTCACAGATGTGTAAATATTTGCTATGGCACCATTAATACATAGAAGTTAACTGGCTTTGAGATTCTTCTAAGGAAAAATCATGAAAGAATTGAACCAACAGTGGCATCAGAATCCAAAAACGGCTGTATAAGGAAATGATTCAAACTTTTTACATTATAAATTTTGTTTCATATTCCTATTAATATGAGACAAACAGTTCTAGTAACAGGTTTAACTTTTTTATTTGTTTGTGTTTTTAAGTAAAGTTACAGTCATGAATGAAGGCAAATAGGCAGGCAGCCAGGAAGAGAGAAGAGGAAGAAACTGTTTCTTCCTTTCAGTTAGCTGTTCATTCTGTTACTTTCCCCTGGGTCCTGGGTCTTGAACAGAGGACCTTGGTATATATATAGACTATCCCCAGTGAACTAAACCACTGGGTCACCAAGTCTGACTTTTTTAAGTTTATAAGTACTTAAAGTTCAAGTATAATCACCATTCTCTTATAAGCTGTTTATGCCAAAATACAAAGAAATGCTTTTGAATGTGCACAAAAGTGACATTTAGTACATGCCCTTCATAAAAAAAATTCTCCCAGGAAGTCCTGCTCCCTACACTAGACAACCACCAATAGCTGTGCATAGACAGTACATATGACCTACAGGTTTTCTCCAGAGGAAATAAAGGAGAACACTAATTGCATCTGCTTCTAGGATTTCTGGAAGCTAGTCTCAGGCTATAAAACTGTCTGCTGTAGTTTATTCCCACTATATCCTTCTAATGTGATTTCTCTATATTATTTGTGACTTGCTACATTATTTTTCTATTGACAAAGCAATGAATTACTACAATAGGCTTTTAAAAACATACATTTATTATCTCATATGCTGTAGGTTCAAACTCTAGTATGGGTATTATCAGGTATTGACAGGATGCATTCCTTTCTGGAGGCTTCAGAGGACGATCCATTGGCAGAATTCAGTTTCTCCTCATAGGAGCAAAATCCATACTTTCTTGCTGTTTGTAAATTGAGAGTTATTCCCAGGCTCTGAAAACCACCACATCACTTGGCTCATGACCATTCTCCTACATCTTTAAAGCCAGTTCTCATGGTCCAGTCCTTCTCACGGTACAGCTCTCAGACATGTGCTTCTGCCTCCCTTTTCCCCTTTTAAGGGCTCAAGTGATTAGATAGGATGCACTTATGTAATCCAGAATGATCCCCCCATTTTAAGGTTCTTTACCTTAATCACATCTACAAAGTACTTCTTTCCATGCAAGATGGCATCACAAGTTCTGGGAATTAACACGTAAGTGTCTTTGGGGGTATGATTCTGTCTATAGTCTTGAGCACCCAGGACTCTTGGCACTAAGGGCCATCCTCTGTGCCTGTGGTATCAGACTGTACCACCTTCATATCTCCATGTAATCTCTTTGCACATTTACCTATTTTAGAGAAATGCACTTGTGTGTTTATATATATTTTTACTTAAAGGCCAGAATTGTGCGATCCCTTTCTCAGCATACTCTACAGTTCAGCATTTGCTGGTTTACTCTGGCTCCTAGGCACGGAGAAGACATTTTTATTCATCAACGTGTTGGAGATTGTGATCTTTAAGTGGAACTGTGCAAACAACCACGAAGTCCTAATATCACCCTGGAAATGTAAAAAGTTGATCTTTATTTTCAGACTTTAAATTGCTTATCAGACTCTATAAAAGACAAAGTAAAGACCATAAAAACAAATGTATGGCATTGTTATCTACGGATGGAAAACTAGGAGAAAGGAAAATCACAACACAATTTTGTCAGCAAACATTACTCTGAAATGCATTTATGGACTCATTTTTTGAGTGCTTACTTTCTTCCTTCACTGCTAGGTCCTATTCCCCTACACAAACCATTAATTTAGAAATATAAATAAGACTTTGGAAGCCATTATTAAAGCACCAGAGAAAAACAGGAAATAATAAAGAAAATCAAAACTAAATCTGCTTAGATAATTACAATAGGCAAATCATGAATTAAGAATGGTAGTACAGCAAACAAAAATATGTCTCCAAATATATAGCATCGTTCCCATAGTATTTATTTGAGGTTATAGTTTTATTGTCATCCTGTGCAATTCTATTTCTTATCAGGTTGTCTTTGATCAGGATATACTCTCTGAAGTGAATATTTATCCATGCCTGCATTGTAAGATTTTCCAAAGTGATTTGTGTAAAAACTACTGCTCCATGACATGTAAATAGGGATGCCTTCTCTAAGAAATACAGCAACAAGGAAATTCAGCATTTCCTAAATTTACTGAACAATAGCACCTTTTATTTTATAAATAAAATGCACCAAAAGCTACTGCATATAGAAGTCAACAATTTACTTTGGAACAAGAGACTGACATTATGAAAGCAGAGTTTATAGTAGAATAATTTAGCAGTTGTGTAGGCTAGTGAGAAAGTAAGAGACTTGATTCAAGGAGGCCAGATAGGAGAAAGGTGCAGTTAATATATAAAGGCTTGATTTAAGAGAGAAGACATAAAAATTAAGCATGTAGTCATGAATCTGAAAGACCCATATCTGCAGTGGGTTGCTTCTGTCACTAAATCTGGTCTCACTTGTTTTATTCTTTTAGATATGTAAGCGCTTACTGTGTTACTCTATGTTATCATTCAGAAAAAAAAGTATAGCAATTTATATATAAAGTATATATGTATATATATATATATATATATATATATATATATATGTATATCTCCCACCAGGTAAACTTTGATTAAAAAATATAAAGTAAAATTCAGTCAAATAGCACTACTCACTGTTTTCAGTAGAATTCTGAAAATCTAGAAGGGGTTCAACCTGGAAAAGCGACTCTGATTAACTATGGAAGTTTACCAAGATATGGAAGGTGGGGTGGACTACAGCAGCAGCCATATTGCATGTCTGAGCTCTCTTTTATGAACTGGTTTCTCTAGACTAAACTGCAGCATCACTGTTAGTCTTTAGTTCTGAACATCAGAAAAAAATATTAGTTGCCTTCTTTTTTGTCTCTCTTTAGCCAAAGCTGCTTCTCATTCAGGCTATTATTGAAGAGTTACTTCAAAACGCTGAGCGTCAATATTGACAACAGATATTTGTTTGTCATATTATATTTGTTTGTCATAAATCTTATTTAAAAATCTTGAATATGACTATGTTTAGACAGAGTATATGTTTCCCATTTCACAAAATTCTCATCATCATTCCTTATCGTTTAGCTTTAACTGCTGTCTTGCTTTAAATCGCTAAATTTATTTGCCTGGTTACTGAAGACATATAAGTAGTAAATTCTGGTAAACGACTGAACTGATTTTTCTTTTTCTTTACATTTGAAAATCCCTTTAAAAACAATTTATAAATATGACTGGACACATTGTTTAATAAAACTGAAACATAATGATAGCCACGTCGCAAAATAAAAGGCCTTGCCTTTAAAAACTACTCTTACAGAGCTTTAGAAGAACCTCCTTCTTGGATTCAATTATTTTCTAGAACAACTCACAGAACTTAGGAAACACAGTTACCAGCTAATTATAAATGACATGATAAAGGATACAGATAAACAGTCATGTGAACTGTTTTTAAATATTGTCAACTGTAGTATAAAGTCTGCTTAGAATAGAGACTTGAGTGGAGACTTTACTTTCACTGAGTGACCTTCATCACTTTATTTCATTTTCACAAATAATGTTAAAAATTTTCATCTATCGTGCAACAAATATTTAACAGGCAATTAAAGTGTCGAGAAGTAGGAAATGTGAAACTGGAGAAGAAACAGGGCCAGAGGTGAGGAAGCCCATTGCCCCAAGTCCCTTAAGCATTAGAACTCCAGGCTGAAGGCAGTGGGAGAGGCCATGGAAAAGCAACCGAAATCCTAGGAGAAGACAAAATGATCCTGGGAATCTGTGGTGAGAGGCAGAACAGTAAGAGATACAACCATTAAGGAGTTGGTAAAAGATAATTTTTGAAGAAAATGAGAAGCAGCTAGATATTAGGAAAAAAAAAAACAAAAAACAGGAGAGAGCAGTAATAAGAAGATAATTGGAGAAAAAAACATATAACTATATGAAATGCTCCCTAGCAGTCAAATAAGAAAAGGAACAGAGAGTCATGTCCTTTGTGAAAAGAGAGTGATAATGTGAGAGGTAGATCATGCAGGGTGGAATGATGGTAAAACTGACAAAAATGTATAAAATCATAAGCTTGTAAAAGACTTAGTGGAAGAGATTGTATATGTATATAAATGTAGATATACATGCACACACAGATAAACGTATCTACTTGTATAGGGAAAACATATGACTTTCTTCTTTACTCATACTCATAATACTTCTAACATCAGATATGTGGGTTTTCCACATCAAACCATTTTAACACTCTCTGCTAAAGTAGGGTCAGACCCCACAGGTTAAAAACTTAGACCCACAAGACAGTACCCCCCTTTCAGAATCAATCCTAAGTAGTAGAGTCTCAGAATACCCACAACTTCTGTTTGAATTGACTACAAATTGGAGGTTTCTCAAACCTTCTTCTTGGATTCAATTATTTTCCAGAACAACTCACAGAACTTAGGGAAACACAGTTACCAGCTAATTATATTATAAATGACATGATAAAGGATACAGATAAACAGTGATGTGAAGAGATACAGTATAGGGAAAGATCTGGAGAGTTCTCAAGTGCAGGAATTTACGTCCTCATGGAGTTAGGGCCAGTGCACTCTCCTAGCTATAGATGTGTTAGTCTGGAGTTCTCTAAATCCCATACTTTGGAGATCCTCATGGAAGCTTCATTATTAATTCAGTATCTATCCCCAATCACTTTATGTTGTTCTGTAATGAGATATTAAGAGGATCAGATTAAGAATGAAGCATGCCCCGGTGGAGTAGTGTTTAGGTTTGCCACCTCCAGCTTAGCACAGTGCAAATACATTCCAAGGACCTGTGTTCACATCCTGGGGTCAAGGCTAGAGCAAGGGTAGTGGGGTTAACCAATGTGAACAACTAGGCAAAAATAAAAAGGAAATGTTTCTTCCTCCTCTCTTTTCTCTTCCTGTCTGCTTATCTGCTTACCTTCATTCCTGTGTGGGAGGCAAGAAGGAAGGAATCAAGGAAGGAAATCAAAGTCAAATGTTGTAAGAAAGAAATCCAGACCATGATAAGACAATCCAGACTAGAGGAAAATATTTTCAAAGACACATCTGATAATGGACTTTACTTAAAAAATACAAAGAACTCTCAAAATTCAACAATGAAGCAACCTGATTAAAAATGGGTCAAAGACTATCAGACACTTCAACAAAAAAGTGATAGACTGCAAATAAGCCTGCGAAAGTCCCTCCACATCACATCATTAGGAAATTTCAAATTAGGGCAAAAAGATAGCCATACAAACCTATTAGGTTGGCCAAAATTCAAAACACTGACACCAAATGTTGGATATGGAATGGCTATGAAACAAGAGCAACTCTCATACATTGCTGTTAGGAATTGAAAATGGTACAGTCAGTTTGGAAGACAGTTTGGAGGTTTCCTAAATAAATACCCTTTCACCATAAAATCCATCAGTCACACTCCTTGTTATCTACCTGAAAGAGCTGAAAAATTCTGTCCACAGAAAGACATGATCATGGATGTTTGTGGCAGCTTTATTCATAGCAACCAAAACTTAGAAGTAACTAAGATGTCCTTCAGCAGGTGAATGTTTAAATAAACAGTGGTATAACAAGTCAGCGGAATATTATTTAGCACTAAAAAGAAATGAGTGTTCAATCATGAAAGGACATGGAAGAAACTTCAATGTATGTTACTGAATAGAAGAAGTCAATATAAAAAGATTATATACTATATGATTCCAACTCTATTACATTCTTGAAAAGGCAAACATATGAAAAATAATCAGGGATTACCAGGGTTGGGGACAGGGACTATGAAGAGCATAAATGATTTTTAAAGAAGTGAATCCTAATGTAAACTATTGACTTGAGTGATTCTCATGTGTCAATATAGACTTATTAACTGCAACAAATACAGTAAGGTGAGTAGTGTTGTTAATGTGGGGTGGCTACACATATGTGGGAACAAAGGATATATGGAAAAGTATTGTACCTTCCTCTTAATTTTTCTGCAAACCTACAACTACCCTAAAAAATAAAATCTTAAAAAAAATTTTTAAGTCCAAGTGTCTATAACCAGACTATTACAGCTGAATGAAGACACAGTATCAGTATCTCTGAGTCATGAAGGTCTAAAATTTCCATAGTTACAAGATGATGCATTTAAGCCAATAAGATTCAAGACCATCCACCCATTTCCAAAGTACCTTACAGCTGGCAATTTATATTTCAAGAAGATTAAGATATGACTCATCTTATATCATTTTTTTCCTCTCAAAAAAGACTGTGTCAATTTGTGGTGTGTTATTTGAGTGGAAATTATCAAGAAGGCTGCTCTTTCAAGAAGACTGATACTTGCCCATCTGGGAAGAACCACATCACAACAGTTCACTGATAGACATATTTTGATATAGAACCTAAATCTTGTTTTACCTCTACAGTTTTTTTTTTTTTTTACCTCACTTTCTCCTTGATTTTATCCCAACTATTTTGAAAATGTTCCAATTTTGACATCAATCCAATCGCTGAGAACTCTAGCATAAAATGGAAAAAGACACATAAAAAGAACAGCATTAAGCGTATAGAAAACATTCATGCCACGTTTATAAGGCAATCAGAAAAAACATGCTAACATATCCAAGATATGCATTCTTACACACACAAAATCTATCTGATAATATGATACGTCTTTTATTTATCTATGCTGGTCATCTAATTACATATTTTCTTTTAACAATAACTAGAATTCAGATGTCAAAATTGTTAAGTTTTCTATGATTAAAACTTTAAAAAGTCCTTTTATATCAATTGCAATAAACATAGCTATTTACATATGTTTTTCTCAATATCTTTATTACATATATTTTTTCTTTGTACTCAACTCATACAAATAAAGTATCTACTGCAAAATAACGGTTAAATAAAAAAAAAAAAAAAAAACCACTGACAGTATAAAAAAGCATGTGCTTAGCTTACACCCTTCCAGTCAGCAGATCAAGTTAAACTCTACTGAATGGATTTCAGTTGGGCTCTTCCACGAATTCGATGGTTAAATGGTTATACTCACTGCATGATCTAAGCCATTTGTCATTCGTCATTCAACAAGCTAGCCTGAGTCTATTCTTATGGCTAAAGCTGAGAAGAAAAGGAGAAAAAACAAATCTCTGCAGGTCCTTTTCCAGGATTCTCTTGTCTCAAGTTTGCTAACAAAGTCACTGGTCAAAGAATTCACATGGCCAATCACAGAGCAGTGTATATCCAAGAGGTGTAGATAGAGCATGGCTGGATAAATTTGGGCCATTAATACCACATAATCATAAAGAAAACATTCCTAGATGCAGTTTATGTAACTATACATGTGTAATAAGCTATGCAGTAAAGGGAAAAAATTCTATTATCTGTGCTGATCAACAGGCTAAATGTTTTTATTTAGCAATAAATTAAATGCTTCTATGTCATCTCTTTACAGCATTTTTCTTAATTGAAACTTTAAAATATTTGATATTTACCACATGATGTAAACTTATTTACATTTACTCTGCTTGATTTCATTATTGTAAGAGTCTTTGTATTTTCTGTCTAATGAGCAAATAAAAATTCAAGTCCTTTCCTGCTGTGCTGCTGTTAGGTTTTGTTAAGAGCTTCTGTCCTTAGCTGAGGTGTCAACTGTTTATTGCTGTGAATCCAAAATCAAAATTTAAATATTCTAAATTGTTTCCAGCCCATGGTTGAATCTTTGGCAAACATAATACAGTCATTAAAATATGGCTATGGAAATGACTACTTCTAGCTGATCACAGAGAATTATTCACCATCAGCCCATGCTTTCCATTCTTAGGCTACCTTCTACTCCTCAGGAGTAAGAATGATCACCCTCATGTAACCACATCTGCAAGAACTCTATCCACTTACCAAATTGTTTCATTAAATAATTTTTAAAAATGAAAATAATCAATACCCATAGCTTTGTTTTTCTATTAAACCACAATTTTATCAAATAATCATATAAACTTCTACCTCCTGAAACTTCTGAAGCAAATGAATAGCTTATATTACAGGAATAGACAAATATTATTAAAATTGTTTCCCTTTCAAAAAGGGCTCTTTAGAGAAAATGGTAAAGTACTAGCTGGAAACTAAAAGAAGATTTCATGTGAAATTTCCCTTTTGCTTTATTTTCCCACATTCAAAAGGACACTCATACATTGGCGTGAATATCACTTGTCTCATTATGAATAAGTATCCAAACAAATGAACACATTTTAAAATAACAAAGGGTGTACAAGAGTTCACTCTTCTGGAAAACGTTTGAAAGATATTGTGGATTTTTCCATTTACGGAAGTATTATTGTTATTTTCTGTTCCACATGTGCTATTCAATTGAATGACTTTCCAACAATTCAGTGACTATAGGTGCCAAATGTTGCCACTAATAATTCGAAAGTACCTTTTCCTTTACTTCTTAAATAAAAGATCTTTAATACATAGAAAGTTTCATATGAACCTATATTCAGATTCTAACCTGCAAATCCTTACTTTTGTTGACTTTGTTGGGAAAATACAGTACACTGATAGTATGGGGAACAGAATATAGGAGAAATACAGTTACAGTATGCATTTAGTTTATATTCAGATCAATTAAACCCAGGAGTTCAAACTTTTTTTTTTTTTTTTTTTTTGCTTATGATTTTTATAATTACCACTGTGACATAAAAGTCCAGGGAAGCTTATTAGGGGAAAAAAAAAAAAAAATAGAAGATCTGTAGGAAATAATTCAGGAGAGGACAGCACTCTCCAATCTCTCTTTGTAGATGTGGATTTGTGCATTTGACTTTCCCTAAAAGGAGGTACATCTTTATTTCTAGAATAAACAACCACAGAACTTCCGAAAGTGTAGAGGCTGAAAATATAAAAGTAACAGTGTTTTTGTCCCACTGGCACAGATGCTTTAAGCTTTAAAAGAACCTCCTACTTCTTAATCCTTCTCTCCATATTCTTGCCAAGCTCTCTGGAAATCTGAGTTTTGGACACCCTCCAATGCCACATCTCATCCATATGCCGGCCCCAGAGGAAGATATTCCACAGGCTCTTTCCTTCACTCTATGAATGATTCATGTGTTAAGATCTTAAATACTAGCTGAATGAAGAACCTAATGGCTTGAAAACCAGATCTGACGTCAAGGAAATGTGCTGTTTTAGGGATATGCTTTTATGGCTGGTTGTTTATTCTTGTTCAATCCAGGATCAGAAAGCCTGTTATTAGGCAACAAGAGGGCATTATCTCATCGCCATTTTGAAATCTTTCCTGATATTCACATATCTGATGAGCACATCAGCTCCACTATCAAAGGAGAAATATGGACTTTTGCTAAGAGTAATATATTTAAGCTTACACTAGGAAGAGTAAGTGGAAAGATAATTCTTTTCCTCCAAGAAAAATAAGCCATACTGAAAAATCACTTTCACCACCTATGGCATGAACACAATTTAAAATTCCTATAGGAAGAGGTTGCTATGTGAGCAGACAAGTCAAACTAGAGTGTGAGTCCTGTCTCAAAAGAGGCTATCCCTAGTCAGCAGCAGTCCAGTGGATTTAAATGAGAACATGGAACCAGATTCACAGAACTTGAATGGAGGTCAGACATTTTCACTCTTAAGTGATATCTCTCAGTTCGAATTGTTAATTAGCTCAGACAAATGCAAACACTGTACAGCCAAACATGCACATCTGTCAGCCAGATGTGGCCTTTGACCTATAGATGTAATTCCTATTTTATTTAAGTGTTTAAAATATTTTAGAGAAAAATAAAATAAAATTTAGATTATTTTAAAAGTCAGTAAAACTCTGTCACAATTTTGTCAGATGACAAAATTGCAAGAAAATTACTTTATGGAAAAGGGGTGGAATATAGGCCTTTGGAAATGGATGGTTTTGAGTTAAATCCTGACTCAACCAGCTATAAGCTGTGGGAAAGAGGATGTTACCTAAACCCTCTAAATTTCAGTTTGTAAAATGGTGATAATATTCCCTTCATATGGTTGTTTTAAGAAGATAATGTGTAGTCTACATGATTTATATAGTTCTATAATTCCTAGCACATTATGAGAACTTAAGTGCTAACTAGTCATATTAGTATAATTTTCATGATCATATTTATAATAAACCTATATAGATGATTAAGAAAACTAATAATATTAACTGTTTATTGTGCTCTTAATTAACGACAGTCACAGTTCAAGTTCTAATATTTTTAATTATTGAAACAATCTATAAAGCAGATTCTATTTGTAACTGTAAACATGAGGAGACAGGTCAGGTGTGACTGATTAGCATATTCAGTGTTACACAAACAATAAATTATAGGTGGAGGCAGAGTAAATTTTAAACAAGGCTGCCTGCCTTCAACATCTGAAGTCTTCACAATTACAATAAATTAAAAGTATATTCAAATTAATCTTTGAATTTTTTTCAAATTATAAAGGTCTCAAAATTGGAAAAGACATTTTGAGAAAGAGGAAATGCACTCCCTTTTGACTGCAAAATATCACCCCCTACCAATTCAGTGTAAATGTTTCTTTTTTTAAATTTGGAAGAAAAATCCAGATTTACTCTGAGCAGTAAATGATAGCCTCTGAAAGTTAGATAAATATCTCTTCTCTTTGTGTGTTTATTGATTTTTAAATCTTTTGACTGAACATAAACAAAATCATTCTTTATATGAGCAATTTGCAATTAGTAAAAATTTTTTGAAAACTTATGCAAAATTAGTTTTGCTTGAAAAAGTACAGCATCCTGCAAAAAGTATAGATTATAAATTTATTGATGGTAGATTTAAGAAAAAAAGTCTCCCACTTAAATCTACATCAATTATCATTCTGAAAACTTCAGGTGGACTAGCTAATTTCCATTTCCTCTCTTTTTTCTTTCTCTCAGTACCCCAGTTCAGTTCAGCTTTCCACCCTTTTCTTTCAAGAAAAGGAAAAGAAGTTCATTCTGGGCTCCAGACACCATTCATCCCCAAATGGCTCTCTCCTGGCATTTCCTGTTGATTTAGGGACAGGCATGTGATGTATTGGACCAATCAGACTAAAGGGAATAATTTGCACTGAGTGCTTGATCTTAATGGTTTGTTTCTGGTTCTTACAGGCTGGGAACAAGGCTTAAAGGATCAGTTGACACAGGGAACCAATATCCTTTGCAACTACCAGAAGCAAACACAAGCTAAGGCTGACACAGAGCAGGTCGGAAATAAGATTTTTCATGAAATTACTGGATAACTTAGATTTCATTCTTGAACATCTTGATTCTTAGTTTTGTCTGACAATAAATCACTATACTATCATGAGGGGTTTCTGCCGCTTGTAATGATAAACTGCACTTTTCTCACACTATATGATTAACAAATATTTGTGAATTTTAAGTCGATAGTCTATTAAATCTTAGTCTGTTAATGCTGTCTATGAGAAACCAAATAATTCAGATCCTATGGCTATGGCCCATAGGCCATATCTTCTTGAGTCAAATGAAATCATAGTGTCTAAAATAGCCTAAATAACCTCTGAAAAGCTAGACTACTAAAACCTTAGCCAGTGAAAAATTTCCCAACAATCAAAATAAATACGGTCAGAATTTTTACTGATATTTTCTTTTTCTTGGAGGTAAAAATATTTATTATGCCAATTAGTAAGATTCATGAGGTCAGAAATCACATTTGTAAATATTTGTCAAATGCAATGAATGCTTTCTCTCTCTCATGCAATTAAGATCAGAAACAAGATAAGTTTTCTTAATCATATGTAAAATGAAAGAAACAGATAACAAGCCATTGTATTAATGATTGAATTAATTGTACTAATGATTATCTTTTATTTTAATCAGTGTTTTCACTTTTAGTAGGACAACTGAATTACCTGTGGAGCTTTTTAAGAATATCTATACCTCCTCCCCATGCTCAAAAATTCATTTTTCTTTGGTCTGGGATGGGACTTAGATATAAGTAATTGATCAAAGTTTCCAGGTAATTTTAAACATAGTCTGATTTGTGGCCTAGTACTCTAAATTATCTACATAGAAAATCTCATCAGATGAACCATCAGCAGTATTTTCATATAACACATTCTTACTTTCTCATATGCTTTTTAAAAGCTTCAAATGGTTCCTAAAATAACTGAATCATTTTCAAACAATTAGTGATAGCATCCAAGATACTGAGTGGTTACTTAAACATCAATTTTTTTTTTTTTTCCCAATTCTGAAAGCTTACAAAATATCCAGAGCAGATGTCATGATTTTCTTATCTACAACTATGTGAGTCATTAAAACAAATTTTTTGCTCATATTCCTGACGAGAATTCCAGAAAGCACTTCCAATGTAAATAAATGACTCAAAGAAGTGGAAGAGGAGAGTGACTTTAGAGATCACCTCTTATAGCATTTGTAAAAGCTGATCTTCAGTCTGCCTGTATTAGGTGCCTATTATAATGCAGATTCAGGGGTCCCATTCTTGATCTACTGAATCAGAATCTCTGAGCTTAGAACCCAAAAATAATGTTTCAAATAAGACCACAGAAGATTCTAAGGTACACTAACAAACTCTAAACTTTGAGAATTACATAATGGTCCCATACAGTGAGATTCTTTATCCAATAATTTTTTGAAATCTTTCCTGTCTTTATTTTTAACATAACACTTTGACCCGTTGAGACTCTTCTGTTTCATAAAGCAAATTGTTACTAATGTTTGAGACTAATTTAGCAAAAATTTGGATTATTTACACTGTGATATCCTCTATTTTTAATCACATTTACTACATTGTGGAGTACCAAATAAATATTTTTGCATAGTCCCTTCAGAAGTCAGCTATTTCAGAAAAAGAAGATGCTCATATATTCATATACTAAAGGTTTACATTTTTTTTTCAGAATATACAATGTACATACAGAATTCTAAAAAACATTAAAAGCCTCTCAGAGTTCCTACCATGATAAAAAATAAACCCTTCCAAAGTAACTACTAACACTGAAACTGTTCAACTTATAAAGCATCATATAAGTCTTTGAACAATATCCAAGATACAAGTATTAGTTTTAGACTGGTGACAGGTCTTAAACCAGACCATGTAGCCAACAGAGTTAGAAATCTATATGTTCATGCTCCCTAATGAGTATTCTAATCAAAAGTGAGTATTTCCTGCCTAATCTCTTATCTAACTGCCAAGGAATTCATTCTGTTCTCACTATGAGACCTGTCCCTCCCCCTCAGTACCATGTAAATAAAGTTTCCTCTTTACAGGTTTCACAAAAGCAAGAGTAATAATCACAACTCCCTGTCATGTGATGAGGAAACTTACTACTTTTCATCAAAGGACACTTGTTACAACAGGGATGCTTCCTGTATAGCAAAGACAAGGATCCATCTTTGGACCTTTCAAATCATTGGCGACCCCACTAAGCATTTGCTCTTTTCTGTCACTGTTAGTCCAACACCAGAAGCCAAATTTTGTCTGGAGCTCCATACTAGACAATTGTGCTGTTGAGCTCTTTTTCCTATGAAGTCATTAGACAGGAAGTCACTAGAGCAATGAAAACATCAAGACTCCTTTCAGCCTCTCTGAACTTGACTCCAAGCTGGAATTGACTAAGACAATTGGTATGCCTAGAAAGGACCACCTGTTCAGACTTTGTCACTTAGGGAAAGCATCTTTCCCTAATTTGCACTCAGGCACTGTATAGTCCGTGGAGACCCTGCCAATGTACATCTCAGGAAGGGGAAAGAAAAAAAAAAGACTGGTGCTTTTACAAGATTAATTTTGTTTGGTTTCCCAGAGATAGTACTATAGTTTGTGCAGAACTGGAAATCTGCACTCAAAGAAATATCCAGTTTGGATCACCCAGTTTAAGATGTGATGAGCTTTCCTTCATTCACTAGATCTCATGTTAGGGATAACAAAATCAATTTTTACCCAACTTCAGCAAACCATAAAACTGAAATTTTCAGCCATCACTGCAAACTTTGAGACTGTCATTAAGAGCCACAAATGAGAATGTGAGTAAAGAATCTACATAAGAAGAGGAAGTTCCAGGGTTGTGTGTTTTCCAGACCTTAGTGTTAAAAAAGACTCACCTGGGAAGCTTGTGGAAAATGCTGATTTCTAGTTCTACCCCAGACAACTGATTTGGATCTGGGGTAAGGCCAGGCCCATCTCCAGAATGCTCTGAAGAGTAGGGCTTTGGGAAGGCCATCTGGTTGGAAGAGGAAGCTGGGAGTTTTGCCACGAGGCTATGTTTGCAAAGCAAGCACACTCTTCAACTTAGTGTGTTTGTTACAGAACAGTATAGATACTAAAGTTTCCTAAATAGACTTTTATTCACACTTTATACAGGAATGATTAAACTGGCCATATTAAAAGTAATATTTTTATTTGAGAATAGAGGTAGCTGAAGGAGATCAGGGCATCACTGCCCTTTAGCACTAACACCAAGTGGAATCCAGTCACTGTCTTTCAGGCATTCCCATAGAAAAACTCATTTATTATTCATTTGACAAAATATTTATTATATTTCCAGTATTGTCAGCCATTATTCTCAGTAGGTTCTTGGGATATAGTTATAATTCATAATGATAATCACAATTATAACAGCAACAGGAAAAAGTCCTTATTTCAGTCAGGGAAAGCAATCAATAAATAATAAGCATAACATTAGAGAATTATATAGTGTTTTTCTTCTTTGAGGAATACAATTTTAGGAAACAACACATTCCTTAGTGAAACGCCTCCCTGGTATATATTTAGATTGTTACTAGGGCATTTCTCTAGGGGTCCAAATTACTAGAGCAAGAGACAAATTATATATGCCTCCCTTGCCTTCAAAATAATAAATGCTGAGCTTGTGTGGGTTCGGAAGAGAAAACATGTGTATACATATGGGTATAAGTTTAAACCTGTAGACAACTATCAAATCTTACATAAATTACTTTAGACTGAATTCTTTGCAGCATGCAACGCTGCCTATAAAAGGAGTTAAGCAAGCATTTTGAAATCTATGAAGGGACAATTGTAAATTGAAGGAGCTTTATGCCTAAATATTTACAGTCAACAAACACAAACATAATACATATCTATATAGGCATAATAATAGTTCAATACTTCCTTTTTTCTATGCAGGAAGATGTACTATTCATTTAGCAAGCTAAGGAGAGACAAAATCGACCCTGTACTAATTCCCTTAATTTAATCACACCAAATGTCAGGACAATGTCATATAAAACCCTTTAATGATTTTAAAGCAAATGGTCTCTGTAGCAGGAAAATAGTTGAACTAACATTGCTAAAATTAATTTAATTTCTTTGAAACTGAAATATTAAATGAACCCATTCTATACCATTTACTTTTCAAATACTGTTAGAAAACACTTGAGAACCTGTCAGGAAAAAAATCTAACAGGAACCTTCCATCTGTTCATCAATCAGTGGGACTGTAATTGTATGTTAATTTAGTCTTTAGTCCATTCTATCTGATACATAGAAAAGAGTCTATTATCGCTATGTATCTCTCTACAACCTTCCTTTGTGAAGATTCCAGACTCAATTTATCAACACCAGAAACTTACTTCGCATGGTTGTGTATTCTATATATATTTTTTCCAACATTAATGTGAGTCATCATAGCATATCTCCTTAACCATATGTGCTAGAGCTAAGGACAGACAGTTATTTTAATATTCCTGGCCTAGAATCCTTCCCACAACAAACACATTTGATGCTCATACATGGTCCCTTTCTTGCCGACACTCACGCCTGTCAAAATGGCATGGTGCCTACTCAACATATGGACTGCTAGCTTTTCTCACTGGGGCACAGTTGCCAAAGAAAGATGGGTTAAGCTGGGCATCCTGTGTAGCAAAGCAGGTGACAGCTTCCCCATCCTCCATCATGTGGCTGCAAGTCTTCTAACCACATGCCACTCTCTACCCTCTCTTACAGTAAAAGGAAAACCAAGAGCTCTTTAACAGTAGCCCTTCTACTTTCAGTCAGTTTCTGCTTAGTGCCTTTAATCTCACTACCTTTTATTCAAAGTGAAGAAATCTATTTTTCTGCCAAAAACATACTAAAATTTAAAAATCATTTGGAAGCACAGAGTTGTAAAAAATGTCGATATCTAGCGAAGACACTAAGTATATGTGTGTTGCCTGCATGCAAGTGCATACGGTTGCATACACACAGTGGAAATCTGTGAGCTTTCCTCACTAGTCTTCATTTGCTGGACAGTCACAGCAGCACTAATCACTGAAGAGAAAACTTGGTGATTGTTTAACTCTTGTACAAATAGAGCTCTCATTACGTGAATCCAATGAATCATTTCCTCCCTAACCAGGCTACATCCTGTTTGGTTTTTTCATTTTACAGTTTCTAAACAATTTTATTTGTCCAAATGAGTTTGTTTTGGCAATGATAGACAAGTAGCCATTTTTCCCAAATAAAGTCTTTTCCTTGATATCTTTGTGTCTTTGCCATTCTACAGGAAATCCAAATAAGGTATGTGATCTGAGTCTGACTTTGGAATAGAGAAACCACAGGGCTATTTATCAAATAATTCTATCAAACGAGTTTATTTGAACTTAAAGAGAGCAGATTTAAAATGTGGCCTGTGGCTGTGGTCCTTGGATTAGTCAATGAGTAATCATTAATGCCTTCTTTACCAGGCAATTTTGTAGGATTTATTTTTTTATTTGATCATCACCATACCTCTGCAATATAGGAGTCATTATTATTTCCATTTTAGAGGTATACTGAAATCTAATCAATAATCTACATGGAAGATATTTTGCACTGTTTTCTAATTTAAAAAATCTAACGTTCTTTAAACTTACTGTGCACAAAAAAAATCTATGCATCTCAGCTGATCTACAAAGTCTTCAGGTAATTCCTATCAAATTCATAATTTTTAGATAAGAAAACAGAAGCACTGAGAAATTAACTGATTTATCCAAGGTCACAGCTAGTTAAGTGCTAATGCCTGAATTCAAACTCAGTCACTATTATTCCAGAACTATAATTTTTTTCTAAAGTTCTGATTGTATAGACTGTGGAATAGACACTGACAAAACACAATGAAACCCTAACGGCACCAGACTATGGTTACAAGGTAAGGGAGGGGAAGGGGAAGAGAAAACCAACAGCTGGAATAAAAATGGTGGTGGTGACAGGCGCTAGAAATTTGGTGGCAATGGTGGTATGATGTTCACGTAGACTCAGGTGAAAATTTATTATCTTGAAAATCATATAGTAATGTAACAAGAGAACAATAAGATTTTTTTTTTAAATGCCTTAAGAAACAAGTGTTATTTTTCCTTTCTTTAAAGCACTGCTTCATTTTGTTCACTTCTCTAATCAGAGTCTCCTAGGGTGCTATATTTCCAAAATAAAATACAGATTGTCATCTTGACATTCAATAGACTCCAAATATTTTCTGGCCTATAACCGTTCAACATGAATTTTCCAGTTTATTCATGTATGCTCTATTCTTAAACGCATAACACATTTACTTATGTGTTTTGTTTTGTTTTCTAATCCTAGCTATCTTTGATATTTCTCTCTACCCATGCAAAGCTTATACTTCAAGCCCATCTCAGCTTCCAGTTCTACCCAACTACTTCTTCTCTACTTCAACCCATAGAAGTTTCTCTGACTACTAAATGTCTAGAGTACTTGCAAATGCATCACTGTACAGAAGGCCCATCATCACTGTTACCACGAAGGTTGCTCAGAACATTCAGCATGTATTATGTACTATTTTCCAGTGTGTATGCATGTAATCTCCCTAAATAAAATAACAGATTATGCTATATTTAAGGAGGTTGATCACATTTTGTATTTTGATGGTATGTGATAATACCTGCCATATTTTTGAGTGATCCCTGTTTTGATCAATCACTGATAATTAATTTTTGCTTTATTTTCTATAATCCTTGTGAGTGACTCTTCAAGATTATGGACCACATAAGGATCCAACTACAGAGTTGGATGTGATTACAAAAGGTTACCTTTTAACCAGTACCAACTATTTGTATCACTTCAAATGACCAGATTTAATGTGAAGATAAAATATTCCCCTTTCAATAATAGACTTCTGAAACATAAATTCTCCCCAACATCATGTTTTGCAAAAGAGTAAAAGTTGTCCTAATTTCTTAATATTTTGGTTACTTATGCATTATTAAACTTCTCTCTTTTTTTATATCATAGTATCTGAATTTGCCATTTGCCCATAATTAAATGCATTGCTTAAAATGTAAACTTGCATTATGCTAAGCAGTCAAGGTTATACATTAGAAACTCAATTTGTAATAGTCAATTGTTGCTCAGAATTAATCTAAAAGTTTACTTAATCATATGTGAGCAAATGTTAGCGGTATTCTTGGCCTGACTTTTCTACAATCCTGCCAGGAGTATGGAAAAAGGACCAGTTGATTTCTCAAGTCTGTTACAACTCTTTGATTCTTAGAATCTAAGATTTCTTGCCTGTCTATTTGCTTCTGGTTAAAGACAACCACTTTGGTCTCATCCTCCCTCACATGTTTTGGAAGGTCTCCAAGAGTAAATGGTAACACATATGTAGCCTGCAAGCAGGGCAGGCATAAGAAACACCATAAGGATACACTAAAGCAAACTTCAAGCTGTGGAATGCTGGGAAACAATCACAGGCAACACACCAACTTGGCATAAGACAATCAGAGAATGAAAGAACTCTTTTTCAGCAAAAGCAGAATACTGGCTAAGAAGCAGAGGAGATCACAAAGAGAGAAATATTGTACCCAGTAGTCCATGCTGCTAGCCAAGAAAGATCTTCAGAGATACTCAGTATGAAAGGGCTAACGGTGATTCTATTTGCATTCACATACCTGAAATTACTGTCCCCAAAACAATCCCTGTTAATATAACCATATATTTCAACAAAACTTGTTCTCCCTTTTTAACTCTCGTCTCCCTAGTAAGATCCTACTCATTCTTAAGAATGCAGCTCAAAGATCAACCACTTAGTAACCCCTGACTACCTCAGTAAGAGTTAACAGCTCTCTCTTATACACTCTCTCATTACTTTTTGGCATTTATATCATAGTGTTATATTTTTACCTATGGTACTAATGAGACACCTTCTCAGATGTCATAAATCCTTCAGAGTAGAGACTATGCCATTCTTATCTGTTGATCACTATGGTGACTTACATGTAGAAGGTACTGCATACAAGTTGAATGAATAAAATATTTTTCAATTATTTATTTATTCATTTAATAAATATTTGTCAAGTATCTCCAATGTGCATTGCTCCAGCTATATCAGAAAACAAGAAATATATACTCTTATCATTGGGATTATATTACACTGGGAGGAGATAGAACATGAATACGAAAAATAAACACATTACAATGTTATATCATGATAAAATAATGAGAAAAATAAAGCAAAACAAGTTATAGGGAATCTTAAAGGAGGATTGTAATTTTAAATAGCATGATCAGTGGTGACTTTATAGAGAATATCATTTATGCAAAAACTTCAAGAAATGAAGGAAGGGCCATAAAAATATTAGAGAAAAACAGTACAGAGAAACCACATATGAAAAGTCCTGGGACAAGAATGTATTTATTGATGTCTATAAATAGTTTCTATGATACGACAGAATAATATACAACGATTACATAAAACAATAAAGCAATAAAAAATTTATGTATCTATATAAGGTAATATAATTCCAAAATATTGGGTTTTTTTATTTATCAACTGTAAAATCAAAATTCTGTATTGTCCTGGTAAATGTTACAGTCTTTATCAGGAATGATATATTTATTTACAAGGTGGGAGAATTCCCTTAAGCTCTGTCATCCAGAACAAAAGTTATCATTTTTCTTTCCAAAGAGATCCTCTTCTGGACAGGTCATCAGCACGGCTTGACAAATAGGACTTTTCCCACTTCCTATTTCCCGATTCATGCACAATTCCCCTTCTTCTTTCTTATGAGTACTAACTCTTTGAGCTCCATTCTTATAGGCCCCATTCTGACCTCAGTCCCCAAATATGTAGCCCACTTGTCTCTCCATCCATCAGATTCTGAATTCAACCCCATGATTTTAAAAAATCTCTTGCTACTGTCATTGGATCAACTGTCCCAAAAGGTTGAAATAGTCAGTCATAATAAAAAATGATTGCTCCTTATTTAACTTCCCTTCTGTTTCCATATCCAGTTCTTTTAAGGTGCTGTGAGGCACATCTAAAATTTAATACATGAATTTCATCGGAAAATATTAATTTTTAATTTGTATATAACTTTAATAAAAATAATTTTCCCGTATACCTACAAGTGTGAAAGACTTTTCCCATATTGTATTATAAAAGCATCTTAATCAAGTATCATTTTGTAAATATACGCATTTTCTGGTGGAGAGAATTTAGGTTTACTTCAATTTCTCAGGAATATCAATTATACTTTTAAAATATTTTTAAAAGAAGCAGTTTTCACAGACCAAAAGGAAGGAAGTTTTGGAAATGATATTTGGACACAGAGGCAACATATTTGTGCCCAAGGCATAGGTAAGGTTAAAAAATATATCATCAATTATAAGTAATTTACATATTGGTCTATTTTCTATGTCAATTAAATGATTTTAAAATGCCAACTAAAGAAACAAATGTAGAATCTCATTCTTGGCTATACAGTTCTTTGTTAAACTAAAGAAGAATTGTGGACCCATATGATTTACATTGAAAGTTAAGGATAGTAAATTTAACAGTAAACTTATATTTTTAACGAATACTTGCATATCTGCACATAGATTTAAGTGGATAATTTAATTGTGGAAATTATAAATATCACAAGTGTCAAAGTATTTTTTTCAGAGCACCAAGTCTTATCAACCTACTTTTTATTCTTACTTTTGCCATAGTCTTTTACCATGAATCTTAAGATCAGACCTTAGTCCCTGTATTTCTATTTTTTCCCACTCAATTGCAATAAATCACTTATAAATTATTTGCCTTGAATTCTAATAAGATAAAATTTTTATTTCAGGCCAATTTTCTATTACTACTCAAGTATTATACTCACTACTTCACAAGTACCCCATCAGGAGATTCAAATTACTTTCGATATTATCTTAAGAACTATTAAATGAAGTCAAAGAATGAATCAGCAAGTCATATAATAAACATCCTATAGATAGATATAGAATAATTTAAAATTATACTTTTGGTACAGTAACAATTTCATTAATACTCTCTGCTAGAATAAGACAGCATTTGGCAAAGTTGATGATCCATGAAATTCAGGGTATTGTACAAGAAAATTAAGTTTGGGAGGAAATCAACTTTTTATTTAGATTTACATTTTTTATATCGTGCTCTTTGTTTCTTAGATTTGTATATAAAGCACAATGTAAACCACACTATTTTATAACATTCTAGGCACTGTTTGCACTAGTCTATGTAACTATAGCAGCTTTTAATAGGTTATGTTTTATTAATATAGATCATTAATATACTATCTATTGTTTGCAATTTAATAAAATATGCACATAGTTCTGTGTGCATATAATCTATTAATTAATAAATAAAAAATAAAATAATTTGTGGGCAAATGCATTCTCAAAATATTTATTACCCATGAATTTATGCCTGAAATCACTTTGGAGACCACTTGTGCTGCAATGAGATTCTTAAGGTGTATTCTTCATTCAACAAACAAGTAAAAATCCAAATGTAGAGAACTAAGAATAAGTGATAAGAATAGTGATTGCCAAAGTCACTGCTGACACTTGTGAAGTACATCTGTAGAATGGTAAACAGAGGATGATGCCACTTAGCATATTATGGATAGAGAATATTTCTTTTAAAGGAGCCTGGGCATCTGAAAGAATTCAGTTGACAAAGGAAAAGTAGCAGGAATCTGTGAATGTCTCCCAAGCACCTGACAGGCTTGACTTTCTTGGGAAGTTTATGATAAAGAGCTACATGTTTCCAGGGAATCCAGTAGATGTTGGTTTGGATTCAGAAAACAGACAGAGAACGATTACACACATTAAAAAGCATGTGTAGGTCACAGTGCCTATAGCTCCTAGGAATGAGAGGGGCAACAAAAATCCACATGGCACAACACTGGGATCTCCGTGACACGAACGTTCACACTCCAGCCATGAAAATAGAGAATTGAAAGACCTTGAACCTTGTTTCCATTTCAGGTCTTTTCAGAAAATAAATCAGAACAATGACTTAAAAGGCAATAGTGTGTTGATGAAATTACAAATATGACTAAGTAACCGAATTGCCATAGAACGGTAAATCCTAAATTCTGCCTTAGAGGACTAGGAAGTGAGCTTAGGTCAGTCACACAAGTGTTTCTTGGAGAAGGTAATTCATCTTGAGGCATCTGAGATATTTAGAAAACAACCTAACAAACACTTTGAGAGTCACCCTAGATTCCAACAGAAGGTAGCAGAAGAGGGAAATATCTGCAAAGGATTTGGAGTCCCATGACAGACAGACAGGCTATGTTGAAATTCTAGTACCATGTTCCTGTTAATGTAGTAATGTTCAAAACTTGGGATTTTTCAAAAGGGGACAAGAATAAGAGTGCCCAAGAACTATATGAAATATAGATATGGTTCCATTTTTCTAAAAAATCAGATGTGGAATTTAAGGGTTCTTTTGCTTTCTTCAAGTTCCTGGAATGTGTTACAGTCCGGATGGTGGCTGGGGAGTTAGTCCACACACGCCTCATCTTCCCCTCTGCCCCCCACATTCCCGTGGTTTTGCTGAGCAATCCGATGCACAGGACACCTCGGTAGACATTTCCTGCTCACTGCAGTGTTTTCCCTCTCTCCTTCAGCTGTCATTTCTTCTCAGTTTATCATCATCATCAATAAAGCCTAGAGGTAGCTTGTCTGCCATAAATACTTATCTGATAAGGAAGGGGAAAAGCCTTTTGGAACATGACTAGGTGGTCTGTCTTGTCCTTTATTTGCCTGGGGAAATGTGAAAATTTGTAATCCCTATTGCTAGAGATTTCTGGTCATTTTGAAGCACCATTAAAATGATTATCAAAGCTTTAAATTCAGCAGTGAAACACATGATTCTCTTAATGACAAGGTCAACTTAATTGGGTGTCTGTCCTAAGTGAAATATTGCTCATAACTTGCATCTCTCGATGCAGTTTAATATAAAATAATATAAGTAGGAATTTTTAAAAAAGACAGTGTATAGAAAATGAAACTAAATAATAGACTGTTGGTCTGAGTTTTCTAGCAGAGATTATAAGAAAACATAACTAATCAACAATCTTTCTCAATTACACATATTTTAATTCGTCCTATGATAGCAGGCATATCTGATTATATTCTTTCCAGCCCCTTCTTTTAAATAAGATCTGTTTAAAGTATATTAACTTGATTTCTCATTTATTGTCATCATTAGTCAGGTGCTATGACCTTGCACTTCATTTACTTGTTCTTGCCCTGCCTCCTTGCCAGGAAAGAAGCACAGGTTATCTCTCAAATCTTGCTATTAGGTTTACTTATAAAAATGTCATTGTGTTACCAAATTCTCAGTCCAATCAATGCATTTAAAGCTAATTTACAAATTTCTTAGGCATTTTACCCAGGCTTAATTATTTTTCAATATTTTTCTGGGCTAGGAATTTTTTATACTGCCTAATGTAAAAGCAATTTTTCACCTCTCCTTTTTTCTAAAAATTGCAAATACATGGCACAGCAGAAGCCCTCCCTCCTTGACCTCAGGGAGACTGAATTAAATAGTACTTGGCACCAAGTGTTCAACGTGTATAATCATTATGGTAGGCCCTGTGCCAACCCCAGTTATGCACAACCCTCAATAAGCAATATAAGGAACAACAGGATGGCAAGCATCCCACTGAAGAATTAATTAGCGGACCGCCTGGACTCATCAGAATGGTAAATACTTAGTCTCTGACAAACTTAGTCAGATGTTAAGAGAAAGTGCCATTTGAATGATGTCAATGGTCACAATTCATTTTATAAAAGCCACAAGATTTTTACATAGAACTTGATAGATGACCTAATCAGCTGTTAAGCCATAATGGCAAGCTTTCCTGTCTATAGACATCACCAGCCAGCCTGTCTTCACCACCTCACTCCCAAATTTCTGGGTTCAGTTTTCCATTTCTTGAAACAAAATGCTGTTACCACACTTGTGTGCTTCAGTATAGTCAAGATACTGACCTGCTTTTTTCAGCCTGATTTTAATCCTGTTGGCAGCTAGAAAATGCAGACAGTTCCTTATCTATGCCCCTCTATAGCAAAAGAGTAGATTTCTCAGGTGTTGGCTGTCCTCTTCCTTCAGTACTACTAACTTTGGTCAGGTGATAACATTTGCAAATTAGATTACCTATGATGGTTTATTCTACTTAAGGTAGAGATGGTTGCGAAGGACTGCCTGGAAGTATTTCCCCTTTCAAGCTTTAAATTGGACAAGAAATGCAATTCAATACTTTCTCAAACAGCAGGCATCCTTAAGGTAGGTAAACATGAACTGGGCCACTTGAAGCAACTTGAGGGAGAAAATGAAAAAATAAGTATGCTTACAATACAGATTTTGATTTTAGAAAGAAATATTAAAAATCCAATTTGGGCAGCTGCTTTAGTTCAGAGTCACAAAGGAGTCTCAGGGAACTTGGGTAACCAAGGCAGCCAAACTTAGATGGATGGAGCCAAACTTAGAATTGTTATCTCGCCCTTAGAGCAAACATCTTATATGGCCCTGAGAAGAAAAGTGCAGTCTACTTTCTCATAGAAATATAACATGGTATCTATGAAAATGTATTTTACAGCATGGCAGATATTCTCTTCTCAGTTTCAATCGGATGTGGAATGGACCTGGAAGATTTGGAAGAGGAAAGTCATCTAAATTAATTTTACCTCAGCAATGCTGGCCAGATTGCACATTTGCTTCTCAAGCAGGAAGGTATGGAAGCATTCCTCTCATTGACATGTTGCCTTAAATAGCTCGGGCAACTGTAAACATTACTAACCTTAGCTGGATGCCGATCACAGGTCAAAATTTCCTTTACTAGAATCCCCTAAATTATCTTTGTCACAGATATGAGTGATATGACTTTCATATTCTCTTCTGAGTAAGAAATTGAAGAAATAATGTCACTCAAGAGGTTGATAATCATCAGGAGATAACGTAATCATTGAGTCAAAAAATATAACTATGTCTTCTTCACTTTTAGATTACTGAGGATTCCTTGGCACTACACAGCTTGATAAAACTGTATTATACAGCAACAGGAAAGCTGGTCTCAAACCTTGGAAAAGAAAAATCAGTTGTTTAGTAGAGGCAGTTTTTAATAAAAGGTCAAACAAAATGGTCCCAGAAACTTTGGGAGACTTTAAGCAGTTGCTTAAGACAGGTGAGTCATTTCTGAAGGTGTCTCCTTGCTGCCCCCTTGAAAGTAGGTTACCTCACATCCTCCTCCTTTGTGTTCCTTCTGCTTCACTTCCTCTGAGTCCATAACTTCATTAACACACAAAGTCTTGAAAGAAACTGAGATTTGTAAATTTATGAGTTATTAGTGCTTCATGAAAATCTCAAGCAGTAAAGTCTGCAAAAGGGATAGCAGATATAAAAAAAAAAAAAAGAGCAGAGTATTTTGATAAAAAGGGAAAAAGAAGCCATCATAGAAAGGTTCTTGTTGAGGGAGCATCAGTTGGATGATCAAGGGACTATATACAAAGAAAGCCTTCTTTGGCTCAGAGGTTGAATGAAGTATATTTAGAGACTCTTCATTTCCCAAATATTAAGATGTCCATGACTACCACGCAGAAAGAAAAAACTCAACATGGTGTAAACCAAAAGGGCTTTCTTTTGTTTGTTTGAATAATAGAGCAGAAGAAGAATGGAACAATGACATAAGTCCACAAGAAAGTAAGACATCTTGGCTACAAAGCACAACACATCTCTTTTTACCTTCTCACCTCTGCACCAAGCCACTTTAAGAAAAAAATTAAAAAGCTTACTATGCTGAGCATTCCACAAGTTCAGTTTCCACATCTTAATAAAGGGGTATATGATATCTTAGGAATTATATAGTAATATACAGATGTTGGTTACTTGGAGAGACTTTCCTCAATTATGAACAGAAATAACAAATACACAGTCACAACCCTGCTTAAAAACAGATGAAATGAATTGTCTCTACAGAATAAAAAAAAAAAAAAAAGCTTTTCATTTTCACCTTCATATTAACATTTATTACCCTAGGGTGTAGTAAGGAGTGTTTTTTTGGAAATGATAACAAGTGCTTTGAACTCTAATGATTCTTACAAAATTAAAGTCTTTTGTCAACCATTTAAGATAGTTAGGCTCTCCATGGACATTCAGAGTGCAAAAGCACCATCTTGTGGCGAGAAGGCAAATGTACTTCAGAAGCCATTCTGAGTCACATATAACTTCTTTTCATGCATACTTTTAATGAAATTATTTGTCAGGTTTAATTTTAAGCACTTGGTAGCTCTCTCAAGAACAGATGGCTAAATGACTTAATACAATTTAGAACTGAATATATCTTTAATATATTTGTTTACAGATATGATTCAATATTGCAAATTTTAGTACATAACCATATGAGATTAAAATTCCTTAGTCAAATTTGAAACAAAAACAGAATTTAAATTGAACAAACAGAAATTTTAGCCTTTGTGTTTTATTAATTAAGATTTGCCTTTTGATTCATTTCAAAATGTAAGTATTGTCAGTTATTGGTCCAGTAGAAAGTAGCAATTTCTTTCACGGAATTAATACAAATATACTGTTTTTAAAATACTAGTATTTGTATATGAAAATCTTCACTCAGAGAAGAAAAAGAGATGGGATAAAATTAGAACGACTCACATAATAATAGACAAGCTAACAGAATTTGACAGATTATGGGGTACCTAACTATAAGATATTCTTTTAATCAAGCTGAATATCATCTGTGTTCTTATACATTGCGAATTAGTTAGGATTGTTTCAGTTTCCACTTGAACGATGGGATAAAGAAAGGACAGAGAGATTAAATAACTTGTCTAATTGCATGGAACTAGAAAAAAAGCAGATTCAGCACTGAATCAAGAATTCACAGTCCCCTTCCTAATATTTGAATGGTTCCAAGTGTCCCCACTCAGGTACAACTGGACTGGCTGCATCAAGATTACCAGGATGCATTTCCAATCTCAAATGTATTGACTCTGAAGTCCTAGTATCTATGTGATTACAGTGAGGGTAACTAGCCTATTTATGCTAAAGAGGTGTAACAAAGACATAACTGAATATCAGTAAATTCTCTTCATTTTAGCTGTCAGTCTTAGGCTATCTCAATTTGTAGCTTCACCTCTTACAAAGCTACCATTAAATATATCTACTCTGAAAACATTTCCTGTTAAGTTTCTACTCGTCTTCCCAATTTCTACACTCCATTGATGTGTTTAGAAGTAACATCAATGATGGACATCTACATAGCAGATATTATGCTGGATATTCTAGGTATTTTTCATTGATGTGTGATCAGCATATAACATTATTGTTCTAGGTATGTTATCAGGTTTAAATAATGGTAAAATGCACATTCTTTATTGTAAATTCCTTTTAGTCAACTGATTCTCACAGAATGTTTTACTTCGTTTTTGTCAATCTCTTGTATCTATGATCAACCTATGGTTGCCATTGAGAAACAGGTTCCAAAATGAGTGTCAGGTGATATTTTATTTAGGGGAATGAGTAAGGCAAAAGTGACCAAAAAAAGAAAACAGGTTGTATTTCATTCATTCATCAATGAATGACTATTTTGTTGAACTGGATAATTGCTTTTAAATACTGAAGACAGTTTCTCAGTTTTTAATGCTATTCATAGTTACAAACATGATACACTTCTAGATTTAATCTGCAATATTCACATTCACCATCGCTTTCTTATATTTGGAAAACAAAATGATAAATTAATTTATATTGTCTTTAATATGTGTAAAATGCATACCAGTATAGCGTATTTCCACCCTATATATGCCGTTTATATAAATAACCTCAAAAACATTTGTAATACTAAAATGTAGCAAAGTAATTAGGAAGTATTGTGCTCTGCATATTTGTTACTTTTGGTTTAATGTAATTTATTTTCTTAAAAACTTATATAATTTAATTTTAATAATGACAATGTTTAATTATGGAATTTACAAATTCCTGAAAATTTAAGTTGACTTTTGCAAATCTTTCTGCTCCAGCTAATCTCTGACTATTCATATTTTAAAAATAAGAAAACTGAGTAATTCAAATGGTTGATATATCCTAAATCCTATAAAAAATATAATACATTATGTGATTCAAACCCAGATCTCTTCGATTCCAAGTGCTACTCTTATCCACATTCTTTACTACCAACCTACCCAGTCCATCTGCATATTCGTGAACTCTTTTTACATATTGCTTTAAAATATTTTTCAGCTATATTATGCGTGAAGTTTCATTCTTCTTCTGCAATTTGAATTGTGTGCATTCTCTGCTTCCAAAATCTATAACATCTGATATATTTGAACAAAAATTCTCAAAATGTTGTTACTTGAGAAAAAAGTTAAATTAACTTAAAGCTGGCATTGTATGTAATATCAAGGTAGACTTTAGATATTAACTTCAATTTATGTTTTAATTTTAATACTGAAATTGTATTAACTTTTGCAAGCAGTATAATACTAGAATTCTCTTTTGGAGTTACATGCTATTTTTCTATAAAAGAGAAATTTTATGGACTCTAGAACAAAAATCATTTTTGAAACAATTAATCTTACCATCACAAAATTCATCCCAGGAATAGGAGAGGTAAATAAACATCAAGAAAGAGAACTGAAAAAGACAGTGAGATAAAAGAGAATTACATTTTTTTCAACTGAAAATAATCACCTTAATTCATTTCTTTCTATATTCCCTGTCAGTTTTTAAAAACAATAAATATTCTCAGTGAAGGAGCATTTAAATATTACTTATACAACTTTGTTTCTCCTTCGCACTAGAATAAATTGGAAAGATAAATTTCCTGAATGGTAATGGTAAATATAAAATTTTGCCTGTACTTCTTCAACTAATTACAGAAAATTGTCTTGACAAATATATTATAAATTTAAACAAAAAATTAATGAGAGATATGTTGGCAACAACTTTGAAGTAAACTAACCAAAGCTATTGTTATCCATAATTTGATTGCTTCTGAAACTGAAAGTTAGAAATATTGAACAGTAGCTAAATAAATAGGTGGGTGAGATTATAAATATAAAACCTAAATACAAAAGGTTTTCTCCCACCCATTTTAAAAAATGCCTATCATCACCAATAAATCATGGCCACCTACATATCCTTTCTTACTCTTTCAGGTAATTCAAAAAGTTGACATATTCACAACAATTTGTTTCACATACACATCTCAACAGAAATTAATTTATCACATTTACAAATTACTTTCAAGAAACTAATCAGAAAAATGAAGTTGTGAAGTAATTGAAATAAAGAAAATAAAAGTCTATAAAGTCAAACATATGGAAAGTTGAAAACATCTATGAAAGGCCTCAGGAAGTGGATATGAAATCCTAGAAACATGACAAGGAATCTAAATAAAAAGAGGGCAAAATAGAAAATAATACTCCGGTGCTAAGATATATACATCTGTAGAATATTTGTTCTTGCAAAGAAACAGATAATAAAAGAAAATAAAACTTTAAGTTCTTGATAATTTGCATTTCAATCAATTTAGGTAAATGCTATCAATTTATAAATCAGTTTCTTAAAATTTCATCCTTTTTATGCCAGATCTTTCAATTTTTGTTTTGATAGGCAAATAAATGCAATTAATATTATAGAGATATTTAAACCATTCTGTTGTTATTGTTGTTTTTTTAAGTACTAGATGGGAACCAGACATTAATCCTAGTTTCAGCTTCCTCATTAACTGTGCTTGATCTCTATGGATAAATTCTAGATTTGTCCCTTTATTTCTAGAATAAAAAATTTAGATTAAACTAACACTATTAGTCTTGGCCATAACACCCACCTTCATATATTTAAGTTTTGTCAGAACGCAATGGAATTAAATTAAAATCAATAACAGAAAGCTTGAAGAGCCCCAAATACATGGAAATTAAATAATATACTTCTAAATAACACACAAGTTAAACAAGAAATTTTTAAAATGTCCTCCAAAATTTGTAGGAGGAAGAGAAAACAGTGCTTAGAAGGAAATTTATAGGATTGAATGCATATGTGAGAAAAGAAGGACAATGTAAAGTGATATGTTTCCATTCTAAGATGCTAGAGAAATAAGAGCAAACTAATTACAAATTTAACAGAAGAAAAATTTAGAGTTCAATGAAGTTAAAAGCAGAAATCAATAGAAAAAACAGTAAAGTCAAAAGACAGTTCTTTGAAAAGACCAATAAAATTTGATAAATCACTAGTCAAGAAAAAAGAAAGATGACATAAATTATTAATATGAAAAGCAAAATAGGGAATATCACTATATATCCCATGTTTATCGGATAGATAACAGATACTTTGAACAAATCTGTGCTTGTAAATTTGTAACCTAGATGAAATGGACCAATATTTGAAAGATATAATCTTCCAAAACTCACACAAGAAAAGAAATACATCTAACAATTTAGAGATAAAGAAAGAAGTTCAATCAGTCCAACACTTTCCTCAAGAGAAAGCATCAGGCCCAGATGAAGTCTACCAAAGGAAGAAAAGATGACACTTCCCAGAATATCTTTCAGCATAAATAAACAGAGAAAACACTTCTTAATTCATTCAATTAGAGCACCATTACCCTAATGTCAAAATCAGACAGACATTGTTAAAAAAACTCAGCTATTATTTCTCATAAATGATGTAAAAATCCTCAATAAAATATTAGAAAATCAAATATAACATTAAACAAAATAAATTATACCCCACGATCAAATTATATTTATGACTATGCAAGCCTGATTCAACATTCAAAAATCAATTAATGTAATTCATCATATAGGTAAAAGGATAATATGATCATATCAAGAGGCTAAAAATCTTTTGACAGATTTCCACACCAACTCATGACAGAGACTCAAGAAACTAGAAATAGAGGGAGAAATTTCTCAATTTGATATAGAACATGTATAGTATCTATAGATAATATATTTAAAGGTGACAAGTTCAAAGCTTTCTTTTCAAGATCAAGAACAAAACAAGTCTCCTCACTACTGATTTTTCAATATCACACTTGAAGTCTTAGTTTATACAATAAGGCAAGAAAAACGATGTAATGCTCCTTCAGTAAAATGTTTCAAATAATAATAATAACAATAATAATAAAATAAATCTCCCAAATGTTAGTTAGAAAACCTTTTCCCCTATGTTTTCTGATGGAGATAATTATATTTTTAGATCTTACACTTAGGACTACAATCCATTTGGAGCCTATTTTCTTAATATAGTCTGAATTAAGTTTCATTGTTTTACATCTAGATTCCAACTGTTTAAGTTTTATCTATATCTATTTATACTATTCATTGTCCATTAAATTGCCTTAGTATTATTACCAAAAAAACAATTAAATATATTTGTAGGCCCATTTCTAAATGCCTTCAAGACTTTTCTCTTTATATTTTGTTTTAAAAAATGTGCTATTATGTAACTATTTTTTTTATTTTAATTCATTGTGCTTGGAATATGACTTCTTTGATCTGTTGTTAGTTCTTTCATTCATTTTGGATAATTATTGGCCATTATCCCCTTGAATATTTTGTGTCATAGTCTCTACTAATGAAACTGTAATCCTATGTACGTTAAATTATTTTATGTTACCAAATAATTATTAGACACCTTATTCTCTTATTGCTGTTTCTTTGCTTTTTCTTTTTGTGATTTAATTTGGATCATTTATTTTGATCTAAATCAAATTTCATAAATTCTTTCCACTGCTATATCCGGACTGATAAGACCATCACATGAATTTTCCCTCTCTGAATATTTTACATTTCTAGTACTTTTGTAGGATTTTTGTTTTTAATTTCACTATGGCTATTGGATTTTTCTCATCTGTTCATTCATGTGTTCATCTTTTCCACTACGTTCTTTGACATAGTTAGGATAGTTATTTCCAAATACATATCTAATATTCCATGATCTAGGTCACAACTTGGTTTGATTCTTTTGGTTATTTGATCTCTTGCTAATGTTATTTATTATTGTTTCTTTAGTGTGTATTGTATGATACATAATCAAATTCACACATTTTATATAAAAGAAACATAACAAGGTAAATTTAGGACTGGAAATGGGCATATTCTGCCAGTCTACTAGTGTGGAGGTATGGTTAGTCTAAGCAACAGTAGAACTCAATTGTGTTGGACAAATTACTTTTAGTGATTCCACCACAGACTTCAAAGTTTCTCTAGAAGTGGATTGCTACCTCCTTGTACTTAGGGTGAGACTCAGAGTATTGAAGGATTTTATCAGTAGTTCTGTACCACCCTCAACTTTCAAAAGACTCGGGATGCTTGTACCTCTCTCCAGTTTCTTCCTCTTCCCTCAGAGATAAACTACCTGCTTTACATTTTTAGTTAGTGAAAGCCTATATGGGTACCTGGGTGTTTTCAGTCTCTTTCTCTGCCATTCTCAGCATTCCTTTCCTTCTCATCATAGCAGCCAAAATCTACCTTGTCTTAGTGGAATATTTTGCTCAAAATTGAGTCTCATGGACCCATGATGAGTATGTTATCAGTGCAAGATTCTGGATTCAGTTTGTTTCCTATTCCATTCTTTAATGGTAGACAACATTTTTCTTCTACTTCTACCCCAAAGGCAGCAAAACTTTACTTGCTATCAGGAGTGAGAGACTAACGAAGGCTACTTTACCTCTCGTTCATTGTAGACATTTTTTTTTTTCTTTCATTTCAAAAAAGTATTCAGAAAAGGGGTATTGTACCTCTCCTTCAATAGTGGTCAATTACTTTCTACATGCCTGCACCAACATGAGTTTCCTTCAGATTTCAGGCAGTGCTTCCAATTCCACTCAAGAGCACCCAGGTAGGACCATGGACAAGCAATGGTAAATGCTTGCAGATTCTCATTTATATGGGATTGTTAGGACTCTGCAGAGAAAGAGAACCAATAGGATGTGTATGTGTCTGCATATAAATTTTATTTTAAGCAATTGACTAATGTGATTATTGAGGCTAAGTTCAAACTGAGGAGATACAATAGTATAGTTCCAGTCCAAATATGAAAGCCTGAGAAGCTGAAGAGTTGATGGAATAAGTACAGTCCAAGGCTGAGTTTGAAGGCAGCTCAAAAACAGTGTAAAGAACACATTTTTTTCACTCAGGCTTTTATTCTATCTATCCTTGATGGATGGAGGAGGCCCGACCACAGTAGGGAGGGTAATATACTTTGTTCACTTTACTGATTCAAATGTCAAACTTATGCAGCAACAACCTCACAGACATATCAAATAATGATTTTTTTCATTAAAAAAAACTAACTAATAAGCGTGAGATTTAACCAAGCATCTGTACATCCCTTGAGCAGATCAAGTTGATATGCAAAATTAACTACCACACACTTGTTCATTTTAGGTGATTTTTGGACTGCCTCTTCTTTTTACTGTGCTCTATCAAAAGCAAATTTTGTATGGAGGGGTTTGTCATCCTTTGGACTACAGTGCTCTATTTGCTTTGCAACTTCAGCTCTCCAATAATTACAAGTAAGTTATGATCTTATGAATCATTACATATTTTTATTATTGAAGTAAAATGATCTATATCCAAAGTAGAAGTTTTTGCAACTACTCCTAAAATTCAGAGCAAAAAGATTTTGAACCAACACATAGTCATGAAGTGCCTATTTTATATTTAAAATAACTAGAAAGTCTTTACCACTGAGGTCGTACAAATTGAATGCATGGGATGGAATGGGCTTATAACAATTAATATAATAGCTTAGTGGAATAATTTAATAATAAAATTCTTCAAGCTATTGAGCTTAGGTATCAAGATATATTCTAATGTACAAAAATGTTTGCACAGATCAACTTTTTCCTAGAGTAGATCTATGTTGCTTAGTATTAAAAAAAGTAGTATTAATGGCCTGATTACTCAGATTGTGGTATACTTTTATATCTAGATTTTTCATGCACACAATATTTGTAATAGCATTCTTTTTCTTATCATCCATAAAAATAAAATAAGCTTTTTATTTTTGAATTATCATTGTAATCTCCTTAAATATTCCTGAATTCTAACAAGCTAGCACATTGCTTAGCACATCTTCTTGTCTTTAATGAACAGTAATAAAATTGAGAGACAAACGAGATGACTTTAAATAACTAGCAATGCACCTGTTTTCTTTGCTGAGTAAATAGGAAGATAGTTTGATAGAAATTGACCACGTTTTATATTAAAATTTTCCTCAGAAAAATCATGTCAAAATGAACCTATTTGCACAATAAACATTATTTAAATTTCATAAAATATAATTGATATTTAATGATATTATATACATATGTAAATATGTGTTCATTTCATTTTTATGGTTCCATATTTTGCAACTAATTATTTAAAATTTCAGGATACAAACATTATCAGTATTTTTAAAAAGTTCAATGTTCTTCATTCACTTAAGACGGTAAAAAGTTAAAAAACAATGGGAATGAGCTACATACTGGTGGGGTAGCAGTTGGGCACAATCCACATACATTCTAATGTCCTTGGTTTGCATCCTGGAGCCAGGGGAAAAACAAAGATGAACAATGAAATAAAATTTAAAAAATGCTGCTTCCTGTTCTCTCTTCATGGTTGCCTGTCTCTGCTTACCTTCATTTTTACCTGCACTGTTCCTTAAAAAAAGGAAGAAGACAGCATGTGCTGAAACTGTACTACAGAGTTAATATTAATTGACTTTTAAATGATAAGATGGTTTGTAACACAACAAAACACATACAAAAAACGTCTACTTTGATGTGATTTTGCCTTCTAATCTTGATCATTCTGAAACAGAGTCTGCAGCTTAAATGAAATGGGGTGACTTCTGCTTTCAGCTCCAACATTAAAAGAGCTTAGAAGTCATCATTTTCATTCCCACAAGAAAAAAATGGACAAACTGAAAATCAAGAACATTCTTGAACCTATAGAAAACTGAGGTTTACAAGGCAAACTGCCACCCCAGACTGGACACACCCAAATGAGTCCAGTTACAGAAGCTGTTGGAGCTGTTGACTGGTGCTGGAGGCTGAATGTGGACTGGCTTGAGAGTGAGTAATTCTGGGGTGTAGTCTCAAGGAAGTCTCTACACTTCCAGGATTCCAGGACGTTAGTTTCACCCTACCTGGTGAAGATCCCAGAAAGAAGCCATAGTGACTGACAGATGAGGAAAGAGTCATCATTTTGAAACCGCCCAGAATCTTCTTAACAAAGCCATATTCTCCAGGGGAAAAATATTGGCAGATTGTTTTGCTAACTGTGAATGAGCATTCCTCCCAGTTTAGCCCCTCCTAGCCTTCCAGTCAAACATGAGAGAGAAAAAAAGACAGTCAATAAAGGTCAAAGCTTTCAGGAAAGCAATTGAGAAGTCTGCAACTAAGAAAAGGGAGTAGATTGCCAGTGGGTAAATCTACACCATTGGAGAACACTTGTGTAGGAAGGCCACAGTCCTTCAGACATAGGCTGATATTTAATCAGGTAATAGACATCTCACTTGCTTTCCAACACCACCAATAGGTCTCCAAACATATTAAGGGGTAGGTAACAGCTGTGGAAGGGAAAGACACAGACTCTCTTCAGTGGAGGATACTTAGAAAATCTCTGAGTCAAGAAAGCAAAGAAAACAAGGAAATAGCAGAGCTTGTAGCATCTGGCACCAGTGGCTACCAGGAATATTAAACATAGTCAAACCACTACACAGATTAGCACAAATCCTCACACTAAGTTCCTCTTACCTGGTACATATCAGGCTTTCCAAAACAACAAAAGAGAAAGCATACCGAAAGGCAAGATAAAATTCAGTCAGAATAGACAAAACAATTTTGAGAATCAAACTCAGATGACAGAGATATTGGGATTATCAGACAAGAAATCAAAAAATCTGTAATATGTTAAGAACTCTAATGAAAAAAATAGGCTATTCAGACAGATGGATATTGTAAAGAGAGAGATAGAAACTCTTAAAAGAGAATCAGAAACTCTGAGAGAATCAAAAGAAAATGATAAAAATCAAGAATTCTATAACAGCAATCAAGAATGCCTTCAGGGTCTCATAAACAGATCCTACACAGCTGAACAAAGAATCAGTGAGTTTGAATATATGTAACAGACACCTTCCAAACTGAAATGCAAGAGGAAAATGAATGACAAAAACAGAACATCTAAAACCATGGGACGATTTCAGAAAGTAGAACATACACATTATTGGATTATCAGAATTAAAAGAAAAAAAGAATAAAAAGAAATATTTGAAGCAATACAGGCCAAGAAATTTTCTAAATTAATGACTGACACCAGGAAATTGATATAAAACCAAGCAGATTAAAAAGAAAAGCAACCAAAACCCTCCCTATGCATACCATATTTAGGAAATCAAAATAGAAACTATTAAAAGAAGTCACAGGGAAGGGAAAAGCATCATATATAGGAGAAGGTAAACATAGTCGACTTCTCATCAGAAATCATGCCAACAAAAAGAGGGTGAAATATTAAAGTATAAAAGAAAAACTAACCAACTTAGAATTTCATATCCACTGATATTATCCTTTAAAAGTGAAGGAGAAACAAAGATTTTCTCAAACAAAAACTGAGGAATTCACTTCCAGGAGAACTTCTCTGCAAGAAATGTTAAAAGAACTTCTCTAAGCAAGAAAGAAAATGACATGTCAGAAATTCGACTCTACATAAAGCATCAGAAAAGGAATAAATAAAACTAATAAAAAGTCTTTTAGTTTTCTTCTTTATTGATCTAACTGTTGGTTTAAAGTAAGTTGATCATAACATAATGGTAAGTGAAATGAATGATAGCAATTTCACAAGGATAAGAGGGAGACATTTGCTTATTAGTAAGATACCTGGTACAGCAGGTCAAGTGATATACTGTTATTGTAGGCAGATTCAAATTAGTTTAAATGCATATTTGAAGCTCTAGGGAAGATACCACTCCAAACTGAATAAATATAATTGATATACTTTGTGATAATCAGAATAATAGTCCTTCCAAAATAGTCACGTCTTAATCTCAGCCCTAGTGGCTCAGGCATTAAGTATGTGACTGCGGTGTGGTCCATGTAAAGCCCTTGACTTGTGAGTCTGGGCTGGGGGGTCACAATTAAAATAATACAACTAAATAAGATGTAAAATACTCCTTCCTTCTCTCTCTTCCTTTCTGTCAACTTGACCTCATTCCTGCCTGCTTCCTTCCTCTTAAAAAATAAAGAAATACAGAAAAATATTGCTGTGAAAAGGGATAAAATATTTTTCAGAAATATAAACCTCAGGAGGTATAAATCATATTATAACTACTGAAAATGTTTAATTGTACTAAACAATTCAGAATACTATTACATTTGTTTCCAATATGTAAACCTAGTTTCCATTAATATATTCACCATCTTTGACTACTTGCTGTTCATAGTATGGGTGCTAATACCAGACTCAAATTTATAAAAATTGATCAAAGATACATATATGTGAAAAATTGATTACCCTACTTCCATTCCCAAGATAGATTATTAGATAGATAGTGTATAGATGACAGATAGATAAGTAGATAAATAGACAGACTAAGAATGCCCCGAACATGAAAATTATTACAATTTTGAAGCCTTCACACTTCTGGAATATCACTGATGATGAAACTAATATAAGATTGTTATTTTAAAAAATGTATTCACTAAAGAAATTGTTTACTAAGAAGCAACAGTATCAAGGAAATTTGTGGGCAGTGGCCAATTTCCACTTACTTTTCTCCTTATGCTTTCCATTATAGGCAGTAGAAAGATGTCAGTGCAGTTGATATTCTCCAGTAGAAAATGTCTCACTCATTCTGAACAATTCAGCAGACTCAGTACAGAGCAAACTAATGCTCATGGACCAGCAAACACAGCTATTTGCTCTTTGCATTGCTTTATAAATATGATATATGATGACTGCCCCCTGAATTTCAATTTTCTGAAGACAATGTGACAAATTTAAATTTCAACTATTCTGATGTAGAAAGCTAATTAAGTAAACTAGTTCAGTAACTGATCACGTTTCACTAATTTGATCCATCTGCCTCAACATTTGCTCCTATGTGTACCAGCTTTCATAGTTTCTTTCTTCTAATAGCAATTAATGAAACTGCTAATAAGCTACATATATCATAAACTGTCGCAACAATTTACCAAGAGATAACATTATGGGACAAATTATATTTAACAATTGTAAAAAAAATGACTGATTATCAAATGTTGTACAAAGTCAACTAGTTTTCATTTCAGCTCATGCTTCTCAATTCTCTAATTACTCTAGCACACACTTTATGTATAATTTGTAAATTTAAACTTTGGGTCAGATTTGCCATCCATTTTTACATACTGACTGCTTGTATAAGTCACATACTAATGAACCACAACCTCTGTGCAAATTACTAAGCTTTGATTTTATTTTTATTCACATTCAGAAATGTACTGACTTTCCTAACGTTTTTTCAATTATGCAATTCGCAATGAAACAAACTATACCCAGATTTTGTGCTTTATTCAAAGAATGAAATATGCACAAACACATATGTATAAATAAATATATATATACAATTTTAATTAGATTAATTTGTAAATAACTTGAGAAAACAGTACATGGAAAAAACAAAAAAATGAGTGAAAAATTTAAGTCTTATAAACTAATTTAATCTTCTATAATAGAATGATGGATCTAGTAAAACTCATGCACAGGAGAAATATAAAATATCATTGACATTGCCAAGGATTGAGGCATACTTTCATGGCAATTGATAAAAAAAAAAACCTATAAGGAAAAACATTAACACTTTTTTAACATATATTTTCATAAAGCATTCAATAAATGCTAAAAGCTTACATTTCTAGTTACTACTCTTGTACAAGCATCCATTGTTTACATGTACTAACTATATTCAAAACCATATTTCTATGGTGACCACCACCTAATGCTTCCATACTCACAAATGAAATCTATTATAGAGGGGAAAATATCTGGATATCCTATTATATCTGCAATGGGTCCTTTGAACAACATAGACCTAAACCAGAAAATTTCAGAATGTTTTTAGAACAAATAACATGAATAAGGTAATATATGCTATGCATATATATGAAAAATGTATAGCAAAAAATAATGTTTCCAAATTAATTGATTAAAAAGGCAATTAAAATTGATACATATGTATTGTACATCTTCACTATTCCCTAAATGTTACTCAAACTAATGCTAACAACTACACATACATCTTGTGAAAAATTACTTCTTAGATTTTGCTTGGTATTATCATTTATAAATATATATATATATTGTGATAGATGAGTTTTGAGCACAATTTTAAGGAATAGGAAGATTTAAATAACCTAGAGAAGAATAATAGAAATAATTTTAAGAATAAGAACTAGATTTTTGGAAGAATGATGAAAAAAAATGAGTCATACTAGAAACATTAAGCTCAAAATAATACTATAAATTAATCTGTTTCCCTTTAAATATGCCCATTTTTACTGTATGAAAGTAACTTTTATTTTACACTGGATACTCCACAGCTTAATTAAAATTGCCAGATTGAAAATCTCCTAAACTAAAGAAGTGTTAGAAATGAGAAATCATCCCTAATTCAAATCACAGCAGAATAATCACACCTAAGTCTAGGATTCAATGAAACTGTTTCACTAATAAATTACTTCATCAGTTGTGTCCATATCAATTTCCCTTCTTAAAATTAAAAAAAACATAAAAAACATAATTTATACCCTGTATTTCATCCTAAGCAACACTCAGTCCTAAATTGAGTATCTAAAATACCAAAAATTAAGGCACACTAATCAGAATCATGCACTTTCTCAATAATTCAATGATAGAACTAAAATGATATACTCTGTCAATGAAAGAAACTGTATATGGGACTTAAGGAAAGACAAATGTCCTTGTTTATATCAAGAGGAAGGAAGGAAAGCAGGGAAGAAGAATAAGATAGAAATTACATCATGATTCTGTATTATGCACAAATCATACCCAAAGGCATAAAATTAAAACAATTTGCATTTGCTAAGGGCTGTGTCAGCTTGACTGAGTAAGAGAGTAAGTGTGCCTAGATGAAGCAGCATCACCACAGAAAAGCCATGACACATCTAATGAATTGAATATTATGATTGAGGGCACAGTTTGTTTGTGTTTAAATGCCTTTTGATATTTATTAAACACATGAGAAGCTTTAAACGCCGATGATCAGTTTCTGACATTGCTATTCACAATCACAATACCTTCATTGTCTAAAATAGTCTACCATTTTTACTTTCTTTTTTCACTTGAAAGTTTTCTGGTTTTCCTTTCTCTTTCAAGAAGACTACAGAGTGTTAATTTTCCATCAAATTTTACTATGAAAGACAGACATTAAAAGACAATGATAGAGCTGACCTATTAAGCAAATATAAAGGAAGAAAATAAACAATTTTCACAACCTGAAAATTATAATAAAAAGAATGTGGCAAAATGTGGCTACGAATAGGTCACCAAATTTAGCTGTGAATTCTCTTGTAGCCAAGACAAAAAAGAAGCTGAAAATACAATTTCTATTGCTCTGAACAGTCAGATCCTTGGCCTGGAGCCTCCCGTGATGAGCAGCACAATGCAGCAGCAGCAGCAGTCTTCCCAGAGGACCCCAGATTAGCTGCTCTCCCATTGAGAACTAACTCCTGAGGTCATCTCATTCTGGCTCCATTCCACTTTTCCTAAATTGACTAGTTAATCTGAATTTCCATAAAATCAGGAGTGATTAAGATGGATCACAAACCACAAAATGTAACACATACCCCACATTGACAGGCAATGGGAAATATGGTCCTAAAGTTTTCATAGCTCAGGTATCTAACTCTGCAGGTTAACAGTGAACAAACACCCCCAAACCCAGTCCTTTCCCTTGACCACTTCAAACACAACTACTCAGAAGCCATATTACTTTGTGAGAGTGAGGTAGAGAAGGTTCAAATTAATAACTTCACTCATCAGTAATACACCAGTCATTTTCTAACCAAACCTTCAAAGATTCGCATGTGTCATCTTGAATTCAAGCTGCAAAATCAAATATGCCTAACATTATCAGTAAAATCAACAGTTTAGCATGGGTATTTTCCCCCACATAACTGAAGCAAACTCTTCTAACACGTCACTTCTGAATAATGCCATTTTAAGAAAATCAGTCTTATACATCAGGATGTTGCATCTTTTCATCTGCTTCCTTAAACTATTAGAATTGTCTGGGCAAGCTTTTGAAAGGGGGCCAACCTCTCTCTGAAGTAATTTCTGCACTGTCATTTATCATTTAGTGAGATTTTCCATTTACTCCCTGATTCACAATTTGGTTTTAGATCATGCACTAAAATCTGCTTTCAGGACCCTTTGAGATTCCCTATGTTGTACATGGTATTGTTACTTTCCCCAGGGGGCATCATAGGTTTAAAACACTTTGGCTTGTGTTAAGATAAATAAGAAAGATCTTTCTAATTGTTTAATACATATCCTAATAACCTTGGAGAAATGCAAGGACTCTTGAAGCTTCATTCTCAAAAGCACTTTGGTTTCTACCAAAAATGACATGTGAAAAAATATATATCTATTTCCATCACATTTATCTCTGGATCTTTAAACCGGGTCAACTTAAATAGATCCACATACTACAAACCCTTAAGGAAAGTCTTAAGTAACCACCAGGGTTTTATGGATTTATCAAAACCTCTATTACTTATTTCTGACCTATTCCTTTTTTTTTTTTTTTTTTTTTTTTTTGCTATTACTAAACCCTCACTCAGTCTTTTGGATTTGTGATTCTTAATTTCTACTTCTGGTATTTGAGCTTCAGCTTTTATAGCAAACCTGGCTTGAATGCTCCTCTAGATTTAGACTTCATGGGTTATCTTTAATGGAAATCCCTTACTATATCTCTAGGGGTGGGGAAAAGAAAGTAAATGCAGGGACACAGTTTGCTGCTACCTTCACTGTTGTCTGAGCCTCTGGCCTCTCTTCACCATTACATTGCTAAGATGTCACTAACAAGTTGGCTCTGGACAAGCTGAATGTGAAGGGGAAGAGAGTAATCCTGAGAGGACTTCAATATTCCTATGAAGAACAACCAAATAACAAACAACAGAGGATCAAAACCAAGTATCAAATTCTGCTTGGACAGTGGAGCCAAGTCAGTTATTCTGAGGAGCCACCTGGGTCAGCCTGGTGGTGTCCCCATGCATGACAAATACTCCTTGGAACCAGTTGCTGCAGATATTTTGTTTTTGAACTGTGTGGGTCCAAAAGTAGAGAACGCTTTTGCTGACCCAGCTGCTGAGTCTGTCATCCTAGGGAAGAACCTCCACTTTCATGTGGAGGAAGAAAGGAAGGGAAAAGATGCTTCTGGGAACAAGGTAAAAGTTGAGTCAGCCAAAATAGAAGTCTTCCAATCTTCACTTTCCAAGATAGGGGAATGTCTTTGTCAATGATGCTTTTGGCACTGCCCATCAAGCCCACTGCTCCATGGCAGGAGTAAATCTGCCACAGAAGGCTGGAGGCTTTTTGATGAAGAAAGAGCTGAACTACATTGCTGAGGCCTTGGAGAACCCAGAGTGACCTTCCTGGCCATCCTGGTCAGAACCAAAGTTTCAGACAAGAGCCAGCTGACTTATAACATGCTGGACAAAGTTAATGAGATGATTATTGGTGGTGGAGTCACTTTTACCTTCCTTAAGATGCTCAATAACATGGAGATTGGCACTTCTCTGTTCAATGAAGAGGGAGCCAAGATCACTAAAAACCTGTTGTCCAAAACTGAGAAGAATGACATGAAGATTACCTTGCCTGTTGATTTGGTCACTGCTGATAAATTTGATGCGAATGCCAAGACTGGCCCAGTCATCATGGCCTCCGGCAAACCTGCTGGCTGGATGGGCTTGGACTGCAGTCTTGAGAACAGCAGGAAGTAGGCTGAGTTTTGTCTCTTGGACCAAACAATTTGTATGGAGTGGACCTGTGGGCATATTTGAATGCAAAGTTTTTGCCCGAGGAACCAAAGTTCACATGGATGAGGTGCTGAAAGTCACCTCCATGGACTACATCACCATCATAGTTGGTGGAGACACTGCCACTTGCTGTGCCAAATGGAGTGCAGAGGACAAAGTCGGCCATGTGAGCACTGGTTGTGGAGCCAGTTTAAAGCTCCTGGAAGGTAAAGTTCTTCCTGGAGTGGATGCTCTCAGTAATATTTAGTGTTTTCCTGCCTTTTGGTTCCTTTGTACAGGCCACAAGCTAACTAAGTGATTTCCACATCTCCACTGGAATTAGTTGAAATAATACCCCAGGTGAATATTCAGCTAATGGCCAAGAGATGCAGCATCAAGAACCCTTAAACAGTTGCGCAGTATCTCAGCTCGTCTTTACTGCAAACTGAGTCTGCCAACATTCTTCAAGGTCCCAAGTGAATTTCTTGTTAACCAAGCTACAGTGCATTCTAGAGTTTATTACTTGTATTTTGCCTGTTAAAAGAAAGTGAGCTGTGTTAGCTTCATTCTCTTTTAGAAGTAGCTTATTCTGATGAGCTCTGTCATTGTTTCACTACTTGGCATACAAACAAGATGAACTTCCAGTTGTCAGTAGGGAGAGATCAATGAAATACAAAAAAAGTATTCATCGAAACTGGAAAAAAAGTTTAAAAAGGAAGTAAATGCAAACCTAATCACAAGATCGCAGTCACCCTTCATAATCTATTAGAGTATCTAGACTCCCAATCTCAAGACCATTGTGAATCAAAGCAAGTTCAAATATCAATAGAAAGCAACATGTCTCCTCAAAAAGTGAAAGATATATAGAACAGGGAAATGGAAAAAAAAAAATTATTTGCATTTAAACATTTCACAGGATTAAGCGTGCATAAGTTTAATCAGAAACATGTGAAAAGTGACTGCTTAATAAGAACATTTAACTTTTTTCAAAGCCATGAAAATTGTCAGCAACAATTTGAACAACTCACTGACAACAAAGTATATTGAGGAAGGCTTTTCTTACTGTTTTAGAAATTCTGCTGAAGCTCCAATAATGAAAAGAAATACCACATAAACCTATGCTAGATTTAACTAAATGATGGCAGGAAAAGAGTAATAATTTTATCAACCTGATTGACTGACTATTTGCCTATATAGAGTAGAAGATAATTTAGAAATTGAAGTGAAAACAGAGTCACAAGATAAAGAATAATGTACCATTTATTTCTTTTCCTCAACATATAAAGAGAAAGGAACTATTCCCCACCCACAAGAAAAGAAAAATTGGACTACCTGCAGATTAGACAGGCATTTAATTTTTCAACTAAATATTGCCGTGCTAAGGACATCTTAGGGAGACAGAATGAGTGATACGTGAAGGTATTTGTATAATTTTCAAAATATCTCATGGAGATCAGGAACATAGATGAACAAAGAATTTGACAACTGTCTTCCAGTTGGAACATTTTGAAAGCAAGAATTTGAGTGGTTCAGTTTGTGAGTTCAACCTACTCTTTCAGAAGCTGATTTAAAAAGCCTAGGTCCCCTTAAGTCAATGGTCACCATTAAAAATAGTTGGGGTCAAAGCAAGTTGATAAGTTGAGGGGACTCTGTCCAAATTGGCTTCCTTTTGGGTTGAGGGGCATCCCTGTTAAGTGATTAAGTGGTGGGGTGGCAGGGAGGGCTGTGAGAGGCAAAGGGCTTGGGGTAGAGGTCATTGTTATGTCAGGAAATTGGGGAAGACTTTTCGCAAACTAACAGTTTGCTATACTATGACCTTAATCTGGCAAGATTATTATGTTTTCTGGCCCAGAAACAGAAAACCATTTGCTAAAGGAGTTAAAAGATTTAAAATATTTAGTTTGAATTTCAGATACTGGATCATGACCAATTCTAAAATTTAAGTCTTAAAAAAAGTACATGATGGACTGTGCTTCAGAAACAGGTTTTTAAGCTTAAAATAGCACCAAAAATCGTGTGTTGGAACATTCTGGCACATTTTGTACTATCAATATTCTATGCCTGATATCGCTCTGAAGGCTGTGTTGTGAAAAATAAAAAGAGGGAAATGTGAGTATGAAAGTTCTAAACCATTTTTCACTTAGTGAAGTAGGACCTTGATTTAATGTTAACAAATGGAGAGATTTCAAGTAATAAGGTGACCTTTGCAAACAGACATTGAGAAGAATGCCTAGAAAGTACTACGGCTATCTTGGTAATACTCTCAAATTAGTAGAACATCACAATTAAGAGGCAACAACCCAGCAAAAGTAACATTATCACTCATCTGCTAACAAACGGTGAAAAGTTGATTTACGGCAGGGTCAATCAAAACACTAATGTGAGTCTTTCCTTTTAGAAAATAGCCCTTCTGATTTAATATAGTTAAATCCAGTGAATAAATAGATAATCCAAATACATCATTTTTAATAAAAATTATAGTCAGTACTTCTGAAACTAAGTGGTATTGAAAACAGGAAGACAAAATCAAAATATGTTTTGTTTAGAAGAGGAAAAAGATTTTGTATCTGAACAAATGATTTGATCATGTGGTTAAGTCTTTCACTGTAAACCACACATGTCTTCCAATACTTTTAAAATCCACTGTTCCCTTTCTAGACACAATTCTGTCAAGTATAGATCCTCTTGAAATGCCATAACTTTGATTTCTAAAATAACGTGTTTATATATAACAAGTCATATCGTCTTCATTTTCAAAGGCTTTGAAATAATTCGAACTATCATGATCTTTTATAAAGAAAATCTGTAATGTCCAACTGAAATAGTCTCCAAATAATCCTGAATTACACCTGACAGTCAACAAATGGAAAAAATAAGAGGGTATGACATATGATATATATTTGAATTTTGTTTTTGTTTAACTCAGGATTTAACTGAAACTGGGGCCTTTTCCACATTCCAAATGTTAGGGTGTTACCTGCTCTTCTTCCTGGTAAGAACTGATTTTTAAAAAGAAGCTAATTAGAATAGTATTTTCATTTCCTTTTTCTTGCTTCCTATTATACAATAAACCTATAGAGGTTACTAGGTAATTAAGACACAATTATATTTTCTAAGTCTTGGAAGTGAGTTTTAAACATTTCAGTGTTAGAGGCAAATAACAGCAGCTATATGTTTTAAATTAATATTAGTGAAAGAAAGGTTGTGTTGTAGGTTCAGACTTCATTCAGGCATTTCTTGCTTGTCCGTTTTGCTATTATTTATGCATGTATGTTAGGTAAGTGTTATCCAGCTACAGAAACAAGACATGAGCGGACTAAAATGAGCTGCAGATTATAAGGCTCTTGTGGTTTCTTTTCTCCCCGTACTTTTGACAGGCTATACCAAGCAGGATACACAGTTAGTCTTGCCCTGGGATAACCCCAAAAGCCAACTCTGAATTCTTCATTATCAAGAAATTATTGCTTTTCTACCGTTGTGTGCAAATGACGAAGGAAAATTGAAAAAATAAAAGCACCCCCAAATTTGCATCTGTTAGGTACCGCCTACATCTGCCCACAGATCTTCATGATGCAAATTGAAAGCACATGCATATGTCACTAGACAGAGCACATTGGAGTTCATAGCACAAATCCCATTGGCAAGGATATATTTTAGTGGGTTGAATTAACCCAAATGATAAGCAAAATTTAGGTTCATCACAGGGACAGATTGGAAAGAGTCTGCTCTGGAGGAAGTGCTTGGAAAGAATTCAGTAAGAAAATACAGCAGTATAAAATTCTATTTAACTATTGATAATGGCTTCTAAGTATGAAACTTTGCTGGTCATTGTTATCTTCGAAGAATGTGCAGAGACATTGATATGCTCATATCAAAAAAGTATCATTTTTCAAATAACTTACTTTATTTGAAGTTATTCTTCAAATAACTTTCCTTATACCCATAGGATTCTGCTGAGAAAAGACGATGAAAGAGCAAACTTCAGAGAATTTTAAAGATATTTGGAATAAAATCCTTTCACAGATTCATTTAGATTAAAATTAATTCTACCACTGAGTCTGTCTAAAATTTTGTTTGACTGGGTGAGTTAGCTAACACTTGTCTTTGAAATTTATTTTAGCTACATAGTATATAGCTCATATGCAGTTGATTCTTTTCAAATGAGTTCTTATACAGCAATGCTACTAGTTTAACTTATTACTTCTTATAACATATTAATATTCCTCAGAATGTTTTATTTACATAATCATATTACTGAAATACAATGACAATTTGTCTTTCTTTGGTCAAAGAGTAATCAGAAAGTTAATATCAAACATGCAACAGTTCACATCTCCTTCCTTGATGATTTGAATAAGCCCATTTACAGCTAGTTTCCTTGATATTTACTTAGGTGCTTTTAGAAGTTAATTTTCCCAATTATTAGAAAACATCTGCATAGCTGAGACAAAAATTTATTTCATTTTGATATCCTTGATAGCAGTGCCAAGAACATAGACTCTTAGATGAATAAATGGGAAAAGAGAAAAAAGAAGGAAAATTCTTCGGATACTCAAGGATCATGATAGTCTCCTGCCATAAAATTCTTATATTATTTAGTGAGATTCAAAGGGAGAAGAGTCTAAAAGTCCTCTGTACAGTATCTGGAATATCCTACATTAAGTAAGGTAGTTATTTCTATAATAAAATGAAATGGGAAGCTCTTTCTAAAAAGTAGGGGAAAGGAGCAAAAATACATTTCTGCCAATTATAAAGCTATCTAAATTAAATTTCCAATGGCAATTTTGTTATTATATCATTGTCTTTTAGTTTATTTTTTTTTTCATTTGAGGTAGAGGGAGAGGAATTTTTTAGAAAAAAATTTGATGTCTCATTATTTGACACAGCTAGGTTGAATAAATGATCCTCCACAACTTCTTATAAGGAGTCCACAAGATAACTCTCTATACTTTTAAACTTTGTACTCGACCTAAACATTGAAGTTTATTTCTATTACCCTGACCAAACATTCCCACTACAGGCACTACAGACTGATCTTCTCTACAAATATGCATATATTCCTGGTTATTTGAACAGCATTTCCTCCCTTGAGAAAATAGTCATCCTTGTCTAGACAAATTGATTAAAGTCCATAGACCTTCATCTTTAAAACAGAGTGCAGGGCTATATCTTTAATATTCAAAGGGAAAAATTTTCAGATGTAAGCGTTGACTCTTCAAAGTAGTGAAACTGTAGAACAAGACTTCATTCTGTGTGACTAGAAAGTTTCTCGAGCTAATGAAAGGAAGGGCAACAAAATGGTGACCTAACATTTTATGTAACACAAGAGGAACAAGGAAAAAGACACCAAGTCTCCATTTGATGGGTTCGTAACTTTGGTAGATATGTTTGTAGTTTTGCCTATATTGACATCTGTGCATAAATGCTCTGACTACAAGGACAGTCACTGTTTTAAAAAGATTTACAAAGCAATAAAGACTCTTTTAATATGCATGTAAAATTTACTTTTGCACCAGTGAAAGCATGAAATCAGGAAAAAAATGATCAAAGTATAAATAATCCAACTCAATGTCTTGGAACTCATTGTTGACACTGACTTTAAGACCAAGTCTCATCATATTCTAGTCAATAAGAAAAACATTTTTGTGGTTTGTTAACTAGAACAATGAGCTGAACAGGGTATATACAGAGATAGTGAAAGCACACATTAAGGAAGAATGGAGTAATAGTTAAATCAAAAGCGAACAAATATTGTATGCTTACATACTTTGCAAAGATGCAGTATTGTAAAAGTCTAAGGACACCATTCTCAAAGAATAAGAAAATGGTACTGCCAGAATCATGCAATGCATTTCTTGTGAGAACTATGCCAGGTAAGGCTATATGAAATCATGTACCTGACCTTAAATCTTATATCTGAGAGGAAAAGGGGTTTAAATGGTTGCAAAAAACCAAGAGTTCAGTAATAAGTGCTATTGTAGCCTTAATAGAACATTATCAGACTGCAGTAGCTACTTCTGATTTATACAGAGAAATTGACACTTCTGTAATTCTTTTAAGTAGACCACTAAAATTTACAGAAAACTATGAAACAAAAAAAAATCATTTAATTTTATCCAGAAAATTCCTTGATGTAGTAAAATCAGTGACTCTTTTGGGCTGTGTGATTTAAAGAATAGCTGAAGATGCCTCTGCTCAAAATGTCACCAAAATCAGCCTACGATGTCATTCTACCCAGAGAGGTCTGTCTTCACTTTTGAGATTAAATAATTATTTGAAATTAGAGATATTTCTTTTTCTCCATTTTTATTTATTCATTAGTTTTATTTAAAAGAAAAAGGGAAAATTTGAAAATAACTTACAGCAACACAAAAACCTGCACACAGATATTTATACCACCTTTATTTATATTGCCAAAACTTGGAAGAAATTAATATTTTCTTAAGTATATAGATAAATAAACTGATTTTGATAGACAATGCACTATTAGTCAACACTAAAAAATAAGCTGCGAATCCACAAAAACACATGGAGGAGCTGCATATTACCAAGTGAAAGAATCAATCTGAAAGATCTACATAATGTATTATTCCAACTACATGAGATTTTGGAAAAGCAAAAACTATGGAGACCATAAAAAAGATTAGCAGTTGCCAGGGGTTGGGTTAGGAGAGAAATGAATAGACAGAGCACTGAGTTTTAGGACAGCAAAGATACTCTTTTTGATACCATAATGGTGGATAGATATCATTATACATTTGTCCAGACCTATATATACCACCAAGAGTAAATCATAATGCAAAAAGTGTACTTTAGGTGTGTGATTATAGTGAGTTAATTTAGGTTTACTATCTGTAACGAAGTACCAGTTTGATGGCGGCTGCTGAAAATGATGAAGGTTATGCATACATGGGAGCAGGGGTTTGAGGAAAATGTACCTTCCTTTCATTTTTCTGCGTACCTCAAACTTCTCTAAAAATTAAATTAAAAAATTATTTCTAAATATACTTGAAATATGGCAAAATAACATGAATTGGATATAGGCAAGAAAGATGCTGAAATAGGAATATGAATGGTAAATATTTTCAGCATTTTACTCTTTCGGGTCAAGATACTGTGTTATTCTATGTCTTTAATATCTGAAAGTATATTAATAGAAAAGATGATCTAACTTGTCACTAAGATATATGTGATAATTTGGTCTAGGAGTTGTCACTGGGGGTTAAGAGAGAAGAGAAATCCATCATGTAGGATCTAATCCCACAAGAATAGTCTAAAAAGAGAAATCACTGAGGAAGAATCTCAAGACACAGGAAGACTTTATAAAAGTTCTTAATTCCTGAATTTAATGTAATGAATGGAATAAACAAGCTAATTAGAAAAGCAGGGATATGATTTTGGGTGAAAGACGCCATGATCATTTTGCAGACCAGGCTCTGGTTCATATATGTTAACCAATAAATTTTTACTTTACCTTAGTTCACAATTATTTACAAGCTCCTTTGTCCTTTGACCAGAAACTCCACTTCTAATTATCTGTACATGACATAAGGACACAAATGCTCTGTAGAACCGGTTATCAGCGAGAACACATGTATAGTTTCCATCAGAAAGCAAAGTCAAGACAGAGGAAAAGGAATCTATAAGGAGAATCTGTACAAAAAACCAAAGTGATGCAGAGTCCTTAAGTATTTAGCTCACTAAGAAATTCCTCCCTGTTATTGTGGACTGTTGAGTCTTTTCTTCTGCTTCTTGGTATCCAATATAAACAATGATCTGTTCCTTGTTTGGCCATCAGGCTTATTTCTTGTATTTTTCCCTGACTACCGCATAGACCACATGCTCTTAAATCTTTCATTATACACATCATTCCTTCTGACTGAATTACCCAATTTCCTTGTCTTTCCTGATTGCTGTTAATCTTTTATTTAGCCCTATAGTTATTTCCTCTGACCTTTCTAAGGAAGCAAGATGTCCTTCTGTGTATGTTTATCAGTTGCAGCATAACACCCTTCATAGCATTTGTCACTTATTTGTGTTATCAGTGACTAAGAAATTTGATTTTAAAGGAGCCCATCTTATGAATTTCCACAACTTTACTACTAAAAACATATAACACAACACCGATTACATAATATTGTGGAATGAATAGTTGATAAACTTATACTGTCCTGGTTTATCATGTATTTCTATTATATTTTGATCTGGCTCTGTCTGATTATAAATAAAGGTACGTGCAATATACTCACCTAAAGCTCATTGTTTATTTACATCCAAATCACAATCCAATACGGGTTACTTCTAGAAAACTTTAGCAAGCACATTCATGCTAAAGAGTTTTGTATATATTTCAGTCACATAGGTGAGTATTCTTACATCTCATCCCTAAAGGCTATGGACAATGTATCTGGGGACTGTAGACTTCTGCTTGCTTACTATAGAAAAAATTATGGGGGCTAGTCATCAATATTTTGTTGTTACTACTTTAAGCACTATTGTAAAGAGTTGTACATTAAAAACATGGCAATATTTTAACAAAACTCATTCAGAAAAGATAATAACAGCAATTGCCATTGAATACCAACTTAGCATTTAATAAATATCTCCTTGTACCAAACACAGAACTAGATGTTTTTAAACCCCTGGTAGCTAATTGTCACAACTCTTAACAAATAGCCATCAAAACCCACAGCTTGCACATTAGTAAACTGAACACCAGTGAGGATAGTGTGCTGCCTAAATCCCATCACAAGAAAACAGTGGAGCTCAGATTTGAGTTTGCAATTTGCTGACCTCAAAGTATCTGCTCTTTACTATGCAAGGCTCTATCCCTATAGAGAACTTCTCTTTGCACATGTGGTTGATTCAATATTCCCATTTCTTTGTTAAAAATAGAATAATAGGTGAGCATATATGGGCTTTTTTAATAATTACATTTTTAGTACACAAAACCTACAATATAAGAGTAAAAACAAAAAACAAACAATGCAAATGATATCCTAACTAGATAAACTAGTGAGCCAGAACACTCCAGGCAAAGTAGCAGTTCCCTGAGTAGGCTAATCAAACAAAGATGAAAATGAATGCATGTCACCTTTCCAGGGTTGACTTTCTTCAGAGCAGATATTACAAATCAGTAAATGAAAATCCTCATAAAGTCAAATTCTGGTAACCCCCCAGTGATGTTGGGGGCTAAGAGTATATATGAGAGAAAAATAAGTCATTTAAATTATTGGTTTTATGGACCCTGATTTACTCAACACCAACATTATCATCATCAGTAGTATTATTTTACAAAATTCCAATCTTAATATCAATTCTAGTTCTAGCACTTAATAGATATTTCAAGAACAGTTTTAGTTTCACAGCAAAACTGAGCACAAAGTACAGAGAGTTAGCATTTTCTTCAACTCCCACACAGGCACATTCCCCCACATTTGCACCACAGTGGTGCATGGAACACACTCATTTTTTAATTGATATTATTGAAAGTATTGCATTTTAACATTAGCTTGTTTTGAGGTTTGCTTAATAGCAAATTTACAACTATTTATAGCACAATAAGTTTACCAATATTTCCATTTTTCCCCCTTCACTTTAAAATTAATCCTCTTTACTTCGTTTTCCCTACCTTCCCCCCATCTCTTCTGTACTCTTTGATTTGCCTGTTTTCCGCACCACTAAAAATCTATTGTTACTTGGATTAGTTCTCACACACTCTCTTTTTAAAGTCTAGTATTGTTTAATGTATGTCATCTGTTTATTGTCTATCTCTAGATATATCATACAACTGGTGTCATATAAAGTCTTTCTCCTGGTTTATCTTGTTAAGCATAATTGCAAGTCCATCCATTTTGCTGCAAGTGGCAGAATTTATCCCTTTTTGATGATTACATAGTATTTCATCTTGTATAGATACCACATGTTCTTCATCTACTTTCTATTGATGGGCATTTACATAGTTTCCAACTCTTGGCTATAGTGACTAATGCTGTAATGAACATGGGGGTGCATATAGCTCTGAAAATAAGTGTTGTTGTGATTTTAGGGTAAATGCCCAGGGGAATAACCGGATCCAATGGAATTTCTATTCTTAATTCTTTGAAGAATCTCCATACTGCTTTCTAGAATGGCTGCACCATTTTCCATTTTTCACTCCCACCAACAATGAATTAGAGTCCCCTTTTCTCCACATCCTCTCCAGCACTTGTTTCCTTTTTTTTTTTTATAAGAGCCATTCCCACAGCCATTATTGTCTTGATTTGCATTTCCTTAATGGTAAGGGAAGTACAGCATCTTTTCATGAACCTATTGGCCATTTGTATGTTGTCCTTGGAGAGGTGTCTATTAAGGTTGCCAGTCCATTTTTTTTATTGGATTGCTTGTTGTTGTTTTTTTGTTGTTGTTGTCTAATTGTATGAGTTCTTGTCTATTTTGGATATTAACCCCTTTGTCAGAGGTATGATAGGTGAATATCTTTTCCAATTCAGTTAGGTGCCTTTTTATTTTGATGAGAGTTTCTTTTGCTGCATAGAAGCTTTTTAGTTTGGTGCAATCCCATTGTTTATTTTGGATTTTCTTTGCCTTGAAATTGGAATCAAATTCCCAAGATATCTCTTAGATCTATGTCCAACAATGTTTTTTTTACATTTTCTCCCATGAATTTTATGGTTTATTGTCTTACATCTAAGTCTTTAATGCATTTTGAGTTAATTTTGTGTATGTAATTTTAATGACTTAAAAGATACCACCATCCTTTCCATGGTAAATGTTAAATTAACTGTTTTCCAGATTCTCAGAGACTGATTCAAATATTAACATTCTCATATACTCAGTATGTAAAATGAATCCAAATAGACCAATCCCAACCATTCCAGAAAAATCAAAATCATAGCTGATACTCATTGAATGTTTTATATAAAAATCAATGTTTTCCCAAATATTTAATTTGTATGAAGTCATTTAATCCTCATAACAAGTATTGAAAAATGGATTAATATACTATTTAATAAAACCGTAATATGTCTCCATCTTACTTATGGAATTTTGTAGCACCCAGCACATCCAGGTTACTTATAACAAAACTTGATGAAAAAAAAGTAATCCTTGAAAGGCAAGGAAAGATTTTACACTTCTCAATATATATTCATAGAAAAATACAAAAGTCTTAATATGGGGAAATCATAGGTTTCAGTTTGCATATTGTCATTATATTTGCATTTCCTTCCAAATTAGCTGCTCAAAGTGAGAAACGGAAATTATTTAAACAGATATGCTAGAATCAATTGGAGATATTTCCCATCACACCAAAGTACACAATATTATGAAGACTCTTGACTCTGTTTTCATAAACTAGATTGAAAGTGAAATGTAAATAAGCTAATATCAGAGATTATTTTCTAAAAGCAATTTCCATGGCATTATAATATTTCACAGATTCCATTTAATCAAATGTGGCATCTAGAACTTAGGACAGAATTATTATTATTAAAGTCCATGATTAGGACCTTGGTATGTGGCAAATCTTGAAATGCCTCTGAGTCAGTCTTTAAAAAGATACAAATAATTGTCGGTATCAGTGTGGAATTAAGAGTGGTCTGCTGTACAAATCACAACCTTCTCACCTTTAAGGAAGGAAAAAACAACTTTTTCAAAATTCCAGAGTGCCCACTTATTAAGATATTTCCTATATCCACAAACTGAGTATTTCAGAGTGACAAAACTCCTAGGATTTTAAGTAAATATATATTTAATTAATTTTCTCTCTCTCTGTCTCTCTATCTCTCTGTCTCCTCCTTGTATTAGGGGAACAATTGAATATATAGCTGCATATGTGGGAGGAGGAAGAGAGCCAATTTTATCCAGTCAATACTTTCTGCACATATGTGTTCATGGCTCTATCAAAGCAGTTTCCCAATTTCAAGGGGTACATAGGCTCCTTGAACCAACTTTTGTAAGCTTTGGTTCATTATGTTCTAGTTCACCAGAAACAAGCTAATGCACGCAGAAACTCTCATATAATCAACAGGCAAACTTTATCCAAAGAGCCTACTCCTGGACATTTCAGAAAAATTAAAATCAGAGCCAACACTTGTTGAATGTTTGATATCACTGTGCTCTTCTAAGCATTTGACTTGTTAATTCATCTAATTCTGATAATAACACTGTGAACTAGGTGCAATAACTTTCCATATTACAAATGAGGAAACAAAAGAACAGAGAGGCAGAAGTACTTGTCCAATATCACAGTTACAAATGGCAGAACACATGCGTTCATTTATAAAATCTTCATCTATTTTTCTTCTTTTGGACTCTATTTGGGGAGACATAATACTTGATCTAATGATATTGTCCACATATTGCAGAACATTGAACATTTCTTTTCTTCTCCTACTAGCTGCTAGTAGCAGCCCCCAGGCATTGTGACGATTAAAAGTGGTTCCCAATCACTAGTTCTCCCAAATATCCACTTAGAAGAGACATCACATAGGTTAAAAATACTGCAAGTCTTATTACCAAGGTAATAGCACAGCTTCTACACTCACACACACACACACACACTCCAAAATACATACACGCATATTTACATGCTTGTACACAGGATTTAAAGAAAAATAGAAGTTACTGAATTAAACTTTTTTTTTCCTCATTTTACTTTCTCAACAAACATGCCTTAATTTCATTCCTTATGTCTAGAAGATACAGGCAGGATAAAGGAAAGAAAAAGAAGACAGAAAACACAAAAAGTAAAGGTGATGAAAGGGAGTGGAACAGAAATCATACAGAAGATAGAAAAAAATTATCTCTGGAACCTATTGAGATAGGAGTTAGTTTTTCATAAGTCACTGATTGAAAAATAAAACCAGTCAGAAAGCCAGAACCAGTATCTGACATGACTTGCTTTAAAATATGTTCTTGTATTTTAGAGAACCATTGAATTTCAGAAGAGAAATGGCTCAGCAAATGACTGAAGTCTAAACTCCCACCAAACAGAAGCATGGCCCCTACAACTTTTGTGACAGATGGCCACGCATCTCTGCCACATGTCATTTCCAGAGCAAGCAGATCATTATCTACTTTTAGAAGGCATCTATGTCTCTTTTGTTTAGTACTAATTGTTAGAAAGTCGTTCTCATTTAGAACAAAAATCTGCTATGCCTCGGCTTCATTTCTACTCTCTGGAACCATATGGAATTAGTTAAGACCTTCTTCCATATGAAATCCCTCCAAAAATTTGAAGCAATATATTGCCCCTGAGTCTCCTCTTACCCAAAATAAACATATGTAAAACATATGATATATCCTCAAAAAACCAGCATACCTGGTAGTATGATCAATGTCCCCAAACGCCTTGTTTCATTTCTTTCTCAGTAGTAATTCTTTTCTTACAGAACTCAAAATCAGCACATCTGGAGTATATCTGTTAGGGTGTACTCTGTGATCTCTGTACATTCATGAGTGTATAAATATGATTATGTACTCACAAATATCAATCACATGTGGGGTTGGTATACTTGCATATAAATATATAGAAACATATGTATACACACATGTAAATATGCACCTAGCTCATCTTTCTTTCTGTTAAGTTCTCTTTCTTTGCATGATTCTAGTACATGAGGAGAGTTACTCTATTTCCAGTTTTATCTAGTCACTCTGGAAATAGTACCGGGCTTTAGAGTTTTATTTACTTTTTCTTAGTTTAATTAAGAGTGGATACTTTCATACACCCATTTCCTGTTTGTCCAGTCTTGAGTAGTTAGCTAATCCTTAGCTTCCCAGGTAAGGAAAACATTTTAACACTCCACATAAAAGCTGAGTAACTCTGAAAGTGTGTGATAAAGTAAACAAAGTTCAGATGCTATGTAATTGCAATCCAAACACTAATCTAAACCCATTTTTCATCTCCTAGTTTTATTTCCAATGAGTTACTGCTTCCACGGTTTCTCAGTGTATCATTTGCCCATTTCCGATCTTATTTTCAGAGAGCAAGAAAAAAAGTCCTTTGATATTGAGGGAAATGCCTAAAGGGCCTGAGTTCAAGTGTCTTTTATTTCTTTCATCGTAATTGGAGTTTCACAGTTCAGTACTTTAGCAGGCATCAAATGCAAGGGTTATTTCCAGGTTATGATAATGTCATTGGATCCAAAGGCATTGTCATCATTTCAACCCACAGAAAGTTATTTTGATCTTTCTCCTGGAGGCAGGACTTGAGTTGGTGGTTTGGGGGGTTGGGGGAGGATGTTTGAAGCACTATCTAGTTCTTTTTGAAAGGGCTTCATTTCATCCCACTTCTTCACAGCACGTAAAAGTGCCCTCAAATGCCCTCCATAGTGCCTGCTGTCTGCCTCTCCCAGGGCATTTCTTTCTCTCCTCTTCACTCTCTTGTCTTTGCTAAAATGGAGGTCAGACAGAGACCAGGACAATTCCACAGTAGAGTGGATGAGAAAAAGAAGAGGAGTCAGCACAGGTCACCGTGTCATGGTCTGAGAGCGGGCACTATTGGAATGCCCATGGAATGCCCACAGAAGCAGCAGCAGGCTGGGCAGAAGCAACTCGGGGCTCAGTGCAAAGGGCTGGGTATCACACTCATTTTACTTCACTTGGCAACTTTGCTCTGGCGAAGCCTAGGTCTTTGTTCTCTTAACTTCGGCACTATGTGAGTCACCAGAAGTCTTAAGTGAGTGATGTCAGAGAGCAGTTTAAGATTCATCCATTTCTGCCAAAGACAAAGAAGAAGAATTTTTATATAATTACTAATAAAATTTCAAAGGATTAATGCCCTAACATGCCCATGGTCATTAAAGAATGTCTCCTTCCACCGCAAACAACAGAACCCTAGTACTGACGCCAACCCTAATCTGTAGAAGTTCTGCTAATGCTTTAAGATGCAACCATGCTACTTCCTTCAAGAGGATCTCCATGACATTCTCCTCCCCTAAAACCTAGGCAGAAATCATCATTCCCCATAACCCTGTGTCATTCTCCCTCGTGAACTGTGGGGCTGTCCACATTCCCACTCAGCTTTGTTGCTCCTCAATCTGTTTTCCCTGGATTAGAAGCATTGATGCAAATGTTGGCAGGATTCTCAAAGTTCTGAGTTAGCAGCATTCCTTAGCATTCTTCATTACAACTGATTCTGACATTTACCAAGCACATCAACCCCCTTCCCATCTGCCTCCAACACGTCACTGATTGCCTTGTACTCACCTAAAATATTCAGAAGTCACTGGGCACCATTTTCCTGAACTTCCCTGCCTTTCATCTCTACTTTTTTCTTCTCTAGGACAGATATTCTTCCAAAATGGAATATGACCGTATTCTTTTCTAAAAGAAATTAAATAATCCACTGTGCTCTTAGGTTTATTCCTTATCTTCTCTGAGACCTCACTTTTATTGGACAAGATCTTATTTACTCTTTATTTTAAATCTTATCTCAAATTAAGCTACTGACATACACTTACTTCTATTTCCCTGGCTACAAGAAAACTGTACAATGAAAGTATATATTTGTGAAAAACACTCATAAGAAAGATGTCGATTTATTTATAAAAATTACTATAAAGGTTTAAGTGTTTATGAGAGGCTCCTATAATGAATGCATTTTTCCCTCAACAAAGTGATATTGCCCTCAAGAAAGCAAAAATTTATTTTTAGGAGGCAAAAAATTTCTAAAATATTACAACAGTTTTGGGTCATTCAGAATCCATAAACAATATTTCTTAATATGTAATTCCTCTCTCTTTAAGGAGAGTTTTAATTCCCTCCCCAACCCTGGAGAGGGGAGTTTGATAATGAAAGAGATGGAGAAACATTCTGCAGTGAACCCAAACTTCCGGGGTTCGTGTCCTCCATCTGTCACTACCTGACTGGTCATGTGACCTTTATTGGGTTACTTAACCTCACTGAGCTTCGGTTGTATTACCTATGAAATGGGGATAGTCATACGTACTTCACAAAGTAGATTCTGAGGGGAAAAAAAGACATTCGAGGTAATATATGGAGTGCTGTGAATGTTAGCCTACTCTTTAAACCAATTCAATCAAATATAGCATAAATTAACTGGGTACTCTGGCCCCTGACCAACTCTCCAAATACATCTCTCTTTCTCACTCCTTCCACTCCAGCTACATTCACATTCCTACCAATCCCCAGTTCAGTAGCCTTGCTTCCTATTTAAGGCCTTGGTTTTCCTTTTTCTGTTTTCTCCATCTGGAATCTCTTCCCCCAGATTTTCTCATGGTTCTCTCACTTGATTCTGGTTTCTGCATAGATGTTAACACTTTAAGAAAGTCTTCTCTAATTCATATCCCTATTTTATCTCCCTATTCTCTTTTATTTCCCTTTCTAGTATATAGCAGAAATACATTCCATCTCAAGAATTCACTCCCTAAAATTACACTCTTTTGTGTCTCCCACTAGAGCGTGAACTCTGGGGATACTGAAACTTTCCTTTAGTCACTATTGTATTCTTGGTGCCTGGAACACTGTGAAAGCTAATGCTGATTGAGTGCTAAGCTCTAAGGATTTAGTGGTGCATTAAATAAATACAACCTTTGTCTTTATGGAACCTAAAATCTAGTAAAGGGTTAGACATTTAAAAAGGAAACACGCAACTAATGTATAAGACACAACTGAATTTTTCTGTCTATTTTCTTTCTTTCAGTTTCTCACTCTTTTTACTCTTACAACTCTTTTAAATTATTCATTTAATACCATAATAAAAAATTAACACAAAATGGATCAGTGACCTAAACGTAAGAGCTGAAATCTAACACTCTTAGAAAACATAAAAATGGCTTTTTAGGAACCTTGTTTTAAATATGACACTGCACACATGTGCAACAAAGAGTAGAAAAATTAACTTTATCAAAATTTTAAAAATCTTATCAAAAAACTAAAGTGAAGAGAAAAAAACAGCTACAGAATGGGAGAAATTGAAGTTCTTTACATTGCTAGTAGGAAAACAAAATAGTTTACCAACTGTGGAAAAAAGTGTGGCAGTTTCTCACAAAGTTAATTAAAATTACTATATTACCTTGAAATTATACTTCTAGGTATATACCAAAAAAATAGAAACAAAGTACTCAGAATGTATGTACTTGCATGTTCATATCTATTATTCACAATAGCCAAAAAGGGGGAACCACCCACTGTCCATCAGCAAATGAATGAATAGTCAAAATGTGGTTTAAAGTCTTACCTTAGTGATAGTGCAGATTTGGTACCAGACCACTGCAATAATGCAAATATCACAGTAAAATGAGTTATACAAATTCTTTGGGTTCCTGATATATATATAAATTCATGTTTATACTATACTATAATCTTTTAAATGTGAAATAGAATTATATCTAAAAAAATTCAATGTACATACTCTAGTTACTTAAATCCTAAAATAATAACCAACATTCAAACCTTCAGAGAGTTATAATATTTTTGCTGATAGAAGGCCCTGTCTCAATGCTGAGACTGCTGATGATGAGCGTGGTGCTCACTGGAAGTTGGGGTGGCCGTAGCAATTTTTTAAACTAAGACCACAATCAAGTTTGCTATAACAATTAACTCCTCCTTTAATGGAAGATTTTTCTGTAGCATGCAATACTTTCTGATGTCAATTACCCACAGTAGAACTTCTTTCAGAATTAAGGTCAATCATCTCAAAACCTGCAACTGCTTTATCAGCTAAGTTTATGTAATATTTCAAATCCTCTTTTGGTACTTAAACAATGTTCATAGCATCTTCGCCAGAAGTAGATTCTGTCTCAAGAAACTACTTTCTTCCGCATTCCATGAGAAGCAATTCTGTTTCCATTCAAGCTTTATCATGAGATTGCAGTAATTCAGTCACATATCCAGGCTCCACTTTTAAATTTAGTTCTCTTGATATTTCTATCACATCTACAGTTACTTCCTCCGTAAAATCTTAAACTACTTAAAGTCATTCATGAAGGTTGGAATCGACTTCTTTCAAACTTCTGTTAATGTTGATATTTTTATCTCCTCCCACGAATCAGGAATGTTCTAAATGATATCTAGAATCCTGAATCATTTCCAGGTTTTCAATTAACTTTGCCCAGAATTATCAGAGGAACCCTATTTGTGGCAGGTACAGCTTTGTAAAACAAATTTCTTATATAAAACCAGAAAGGATCTGAAAGTCAAAATTTCTCTTTGCTCTATGAGATGAAAAATAGAGGTTGTGTTAGCAGGCATAAAAACAACACCAATTTCTTTGTATATCTTCATCAGAGCTCTGGGTGACCAGGTGCGTTGTGTTGTCAATAAACAGCGGTATTTTGACATTTTTTTTTTCCGAGCAGAATTCTCAACAATAGATTTAAAACATCCAGTAGACCACGTTGTAAACAGATGTGCTTTCATTGAGTATAATTTCATTTATAAAGCAGCAAAGGCAGAGGAGATTTTGCATAATTTTAATGGCCTTATGATTCTATGATTTTTTTAACTAGTAAATGAGCATTGACTTGAATTTAAAGTCAACAACTGCTCTTGTCCCTAACGAGAGAGTAAGTCGGTCCTTTGAAACTTTGAAGTTGGGCATTAAATTCTCTCTCTAGAAATGAAAGCCTTAGATGGCATCTTTTTTCAGTCTAAGACTGTTTTACTTACATTGAAAATGTATTACAGTATCTCTATCAGAATAACTTACTGCAGCTTCTACCTTAGCACTTGTTGGTTACCTTGCACTTGTATATTACAGAGACAACTTCTTTCCTTAAACGTTATGAACCAATCTATGCTAGTTTCATTGTATTCTTCTGAAACTTCCTCATCTCTCAGTCTTCACAGAACTGAATAGAATTAGGTTCCGGCTCTGGTGCAGGCTTTGGCTTAAGGAAATGGAGTGACTGGTTTAAACTTCTATCCGGACCACTCAAACCTTCTCCATATCAGTAATAAGACTGCTTTGCTTTGTTATTCAGGTGTCACTAGAGTATCATCTTTAATTTCCTTCATAAACTTTTTCTTTTCATTCACAACTTGGCTTCTAAGGCATAGTTTTTGGTCTGTCTCATTTTTCAACCTGCCTTCCTTCACTAAATTTCATCATTTCTAGCTTTTGATTTAAAAATGAGAGACATGTGACTCTTCCTTTCACTTGAACACTTAGAGGTTATTATAGGGTTATTAACTGACTCAATTTCAATACTGTGTCTCAGGGAACAGGGAGGCACAGGGCATGACAGTCTAGCAGTCAGAAGACACAAAACATTTCTTGTGTCTGCTGGTTTGTTGCACCTCAAAACAATTATAATGGTAACATCAAAGACCACTAATGACAGATGACCACACCGATGTAATAATAATGGAAAAGTTTGAAATAATATAAGAACTATTAGATTGTGACACAAAGACATGAAGTAAGAACATGCTTTTGGAAAAAATGATACTGATAAGAGATGTCTGACACAGGCTTGTCACAAACTTTCAATTAAAAGAAACAATATCTGCAAAGCAAAGTGCAATAAAATACAGTATGCCTATACACATAATTCAATGGAATATTATTCAATCATGCAAATGAATGAAGTGCTATAAAGTGGATAAATCTTGAAAACATTTTATTGAGTGAAGCAGTCACAAATAGTCATGTGTTATATGATTACATTTATTAAGTGGATAGGAAATAATTAGAATAATTAAATCTATAGACACAGAGACTGTTAGATTCCAGCGATGGAGGTGAAGGAAACATGGGAATAATAGCTTACTGAATGTGGGGCTTCTTTCTGGGATGGCAAAAAGTTTGGGAATTAGAATGAAGTGGTAGCTGTATAACACTGTGAATATAGTAAATGCCACTGAATTGCTTACTTTAAAATAGTTAAACTTATATTCTATGAATTTCAGTTTATCTCAGTGTAAAAAATTCTTTTAAAACCACCAATGAACTTTACACTGGCAAATCTGAAGAATGCTTTTAGAATATATTTTCCTTAACTTAAAAACACCTGATCCTGCTAACAATTGTCTGTTCTGCCCTCCTGGGACATTGTGACTGAATTCTGTTGCAGTCTTCCTGCTGTCTCATTGTTCTTTCTGCCTTTCATATTAGATACTTTCTCTACCTTTTTTATAGCATTTTCCCAGTTTCTTCTGTTCTATGCAGTATCTGAATTATCATATGTGTGAAATATCAAATATATGCCTATGATTCCAGAGAGCTCAAGCTCTGGATTCTTTCCTAAAATCTAAGCCAGCATTTTTTGGACATAGGAGAGCTCTAATCAAATATCCAATTGGCACCTCACACTCAACAGGACCACAGTCAAAATAATCATCCTTCCCCACAAACTTATTTCTCCTCTATGCTCTTTATTCTCAGAAAGAAAAAAAAAAAAAAAAAAGCCAATGTTTCTCAAACTATGGTTCTCAGGCTGACATCATTCGCCTCACTAGTGAACCTGTGGTAAGCAGAGATTTTCAGACTCCACTCATTCCAGACCTAATCAATGAGAAGCCTTGAGGCTAGAAACTAGTAGTTCTCTGGGTTATTCTGATACCTGCTAAATATGGAGGACCACTGGGTAAAAATATAATAATCACCTAGTCACCCAAGTAGAAATCTTGTGTTTGTTTGATACCCCCAGAGTTTGTCTTCTCTTCTTATCTCACTCATTGAGAAATTCTAATTGCTCATCAAAGTCTCCTAAGCATTGACTCCCCACCCCAACCTCTCTTCTTCTTGCTCATACCCCAAAATGCATTCGTTCTCACCCTCCTCAGATTCTTAAAATCTATTCTTGAAAATGGTCCCTGGCATATTCTGTACACTGGACCAGAGGCGTGAAGTTCCCTTCACTCACTTGGTCCCATAAATATAATATATTTAAAAGATTTCATTTAAA
>RJWH01002746.1:0-51013 GCA_004363575.1 Solenodon paradoxus
ATATATATATATATATATATATATATATATATATGTACACACACACACACACACACACATACATACACATCTTCTTGATCCATCATCTGACTTTGGGCACTTAGGTAATTTCTGGTTCTTAGCTACTGTGAATGGGGCCGCAGTAAACCTGGGGGTGCACACATCTCTGCCAATGGGCGCTTTTGTATCTTTTGGGAAGATGCCCAGAAGTGGGATGGTGGGATCTTATGGGAAAAAATTCCCTTCAATCTTTTACCTGAATAGTTCAAACCTGGTTCAACCTTATTAGAAGCTGAAAGAGGAGGGACTGAGTGAAGCAACTCAAATTCTACTTACCTGCCACATTTTTGTATAATACTGTGCAGTTTGACTTCCCATTGGTCCCAGTGATACAATAACTCTTCCCTTAATTGACTCTGGTGTCCCCAGCATCAGAAGCACCTTGATTTTACTCCTTCCAACAAATAAACCTCTCATGTTTTGCCTGGAGTTGGTGGGGGTTGATCTCCTTACAAAAGGACAAGTTTCCAGTTCTTAACCATTCCTAAACTTTGCCCTCTTCCGAAGGAGCTCCAAATCTTGCAACTTTGTGTGTTCTTCCTTCCTTAGGAGTTTATAGCTTACTGGAGAGACAAACTACAGCCAGCGATTAGAATAGGTGTGAGGTGTGTTGAAGCAGCAGTGTGCAGAAAGACAGGAGGCGCACCCAGCTCTCCCTCCATGGGACTAGGAAGGGAAGACGAGTGGGAAGGGTTAGAGAAGACTTTACAGAGAAGGAGTTTGACCATGTTTGCATCCAGGCAGTTAGCTTTGCCTGGAATTAGCTCATCTTTTCATGGGGCTCAGTGGCCTCACTGGTGTCCCTATCAGCCCAGGAAAGTACTCTGCCCTTGTCTTATTATCTGCATCACATTGTCTTGCGTTTTGGATCTGTACATGCGCACATCTCGCCTCCTCTACTAAACTGTGAACTCGCTAGTGAAGTGTTGGCCTCCTCGCCAGCAGCTAGAGTGGTGCGGACACTCACCGTACATTCAGTGAATGCTTGCTGCAAGAAAGTGAAACACAGGGATAAGGGCTACAGCTTTGGCTGTCATTGTCTCTGATGCTTGCCCTGACAAACATGCAGACGGCTGTTTACTATTGTTCGAGTCACAGGAGGATTTCAAAGGGGGAAAAAAATCCTATTTTTAAAGCCATCTGCCCTAATTTTGGGGTGCAAAAACAAAAACCAACCAAACAAACAAACAAAAACCCCAAGCAAACAGGCTTTCTCTAGTCTTCTATTTCTTGTTCCTTAATCAACTCTACATTCTCGGGTGCTCCCAGGTGACTGGGCTCCTGGGGGCGCGGACCATGTAAAGCCCAAGGACTCTGGCTTGTGACCTGCTAACAAAACAAACGAATGAAAGTGCGTCCTTCTCCTCTTCCTTCCTTCTTTCCTTACAAATGCTTCTGAAAAGGAGACAAGACAAAAACACGTCTGTCAGTGCTCTAGATAGTCACCCCACCCCACTCTGCTTGGAAGAAATAGACAGTGCAGCCCCCATAACCCTGTTCTCAGAATAACGCTGCAAGACTTACCTTCAATTATTTTTGGCTTTGAAAATCTGCACTTCTTTCTCCCCTGCCTCCTAATTAAGTGAGTGATTCTATAAGAGGACAAAGTATTGGTCCAGCTTTTTTGAAGGCCAATAAAAGGTAAAGTTCCTATCTTTTGTATTCATCCAACAAAACTAATACACTGTGTGGGGGGAACCCCTACATTTGTGATCTTGTGAAACAACTGACTTAAGCTCATATTAAAATAAGGTATTAAATTCAATTCAGATAGTCTGAGCTATGCCAGTATTTCGACATGAACTCTTAAAAACAGAATATGTGTCCTCTTTAGCTGAGTAGCCTTATTTCCAAATGCAAAAGAAAAACAAAAAAAAACAGCCAGATTCTAGAATCTTAGAACTGGAAGGGAACTATGTCCTTGTGACTACCCCTCCATCATGTTACCACGAGTCTTGCCTCCAAAAATGTCCCTTTTCTGTGAAGTGGGTCTCTGATGCAGCCAGAGGTTTTTGTCTGTTACCTCTTTGTAATCAGAGAAAAGACAACTGGCTGAGATTGTTGTCAGTATGTGGGTGTGGCTGTAACCAATAGTTCTTTCTTCACTGTACTCTGCTTTCATACTGTTTCTCATGAATAAAACATATTCACATGACATTTTGTACTTTTCTTTCCTTATTCAATTTATGCAGAGAGCCCCTTCCTCCGGGCAGCAGGAGAGAAGTGGCAGCTCTGTGTGGCCAGAGAAGAAGGAAAACCCAGGGGTGAAGAAGCTCTAGAATGTGTGTACGAGCCCATGCAGGGGACCCCCTGGAAATGGATGGAAAGGCAAGCCCCGGACTCGGGTTCTGTGAGTCTGCTGTCTCCCAGATAAAAAGCGTGTTTACTTTCCAGAACAGAAGGCATGTTTATGTAGCGTGTCTTCAAGAAGGAAGGAGGGAAAAAAGACAAAAAGGGAAAAAGAAAGGGAAGAACCAGAGTCGTTTCTCATTCAAAATTTTTGCAGAAAGACAAAGTTGGGCCAGTTTGGAAATACGAAGCGCCATGAACGTGGTATCTCCGTGTCTGTAGAACGAGGCAAATCATTTAGAAGGTCACGTGCAGCAAGAGCAGTTAGGTCCCATCTGAGCAGCGTTAAGACAGTGTCATGCTCACCCTCAAATAGCTGAGGGCACTGCTATGCCTGGAACCTCTCCATCACCGACTTTGGGGCTAGTGGAATAGCTGCTGGGCAGTGCTGTACCCCATTACGGAATTATTTCTGTGCCAACTTGCTTATGAAATGTTTATAAGCATCTAAAAGGCAGTTAAGTCCAGAGGGCTTTTCAAATGATGGTTTCCTAATTTGTTATTTTTTTTAATGATAAGGTTAAAAACAAAGGTTACCAGGATTTGCAGCGTATTTACTCTGAATATTTGCATAGCTCTAGCAACAGAACAAATGGAAGTCCACAGACTATTTAAATATTTAAGATTGAGAAATCACATTAGCCAACTGTGAGATAAAATTAGACATGCATGTCTTTGTATTGCAGAAATCTAGACTAGGGTTTAGAATTCTCAAATGCCTCAGAAGTGCCAGAAAGGGTTGGTGGGGGGAGAGCTGGCACCAGCCCTCAGTCTCTAGAGCCCTTCTGTCCCAAGCCTTGCTCTGTCCCTTACTTGGAAGGTCCTCATGCTCCTTCAGGTGAAATCAAGTGAACTCTGTAACTCAGCTTTCAGTTCCAGTCTCATACCCTTCAAACAGCCATTCCTGGGGACCGGCGATGTGTGTCTAGGTGGTAAACCCTTGGGAAGAGGCCCACACAGGCTCTGGAAGAGGGTTTGAGCCATTTGGGCAAGACGTGCTGGGATTCTAGGTTCCTAGAGCTTAGTCTAGAAGGGTGGGGGCAGGGTGAGCATAAATGCAGAGTGGACACATCCCTTTGGTCCCATAGATGACTTCTCATGTGACAAGGAGGATACAGGGTAGAGACTCCACATACATGAGCTTATCTGTATGTTTATTTTCAATATTTTTTCATGTTTTTAAAAAAGTAACCCATGTGCACAAGGCAGGTCAAATAATAAAGACTAATTTACAGTAGGATGTCAACTCTCGCCCTTCTTTGCAACCACTTCTCAGAAGCAACTTCTTTGAGATGCCAACTCATCTAGCATTTATTTCAGGAACCCTAGACTGTTTTCACTTCTGTCTATTACTTTATTAACTCTAGACATTATCTTTTTGGGTAAATACAATGTTAGACAAGTTACAAGTACAGTACAAATAACTTTTTCGGAATCAGTTGAAAGTTGTCAGTTCAATACCCCTTCGCACCTGTATGTTTTCAGTCCCTAAAATGGACAATGGAATTTACAACCTTCGATTAGAAAATAATGGTGGCTCCAGGATGTGTGTGTAAAGAGCTGTGGGAACCAGCCAGACAAAATGAAGCAGAAACAGAGCAAAGGTCAGAAGACACATCAAATCCTCACTGCTCCGTGCCGTGACAGCTCTGCTCCAGACCAAATCAGAACTGGGAGTAGGCTTGGTCCTCTGGTCCTGGAACACATGGCCCCTCTTTCTGGAAGTCCGTAGATGTCAGAGACCTAAACACCTCTCCTCCCTCCCCATCCTTTGCAAAAAGCACATAACCTAGTTCCTATGTGGACAGGATTGGAGAGGCATTTTTAGCAGATTGCCCTCTTCCTCTTTGACCAATGATCTGATGAGCAGGCAGACAGGAAAAAAGGAGAAGGAAGAAACATTTCTTTATTTAGTTGTTCCCCTCAGTCCCATTTCTTGGAAACCAGGTCCTTGGGATGTGAGTGGATTGCACTGGCCAGAGGCAGTGGACTTAACCACTAAGTTATCAGGGTACATCAAAGAATAAATTTCTGTCTAAAGTTTTTTTTTAATTTATTTTTTATTGTAGTAATTATTCTACACATTAAAATAATAAAATAATTAAAGGAAAGGTACAGGTAGGAATGAAGGTGAGTAGGTAGGCAGGCAGGCAGGAAGTGCGAGCAGAAAGAAGCATTTTATTTTATCTTTATTTAGTTGTTCACATTGGTTTTTCCTCCTGCCACCCCCACAGCCTGGACCTGGGACTGGAACCCAGGGTTATGTGGCCTGTGCTCCTTTGGAGGCAGTTAACCTAACCACCACTCCATCAGGGCAAATCAAGAATAAATGTCCTTAACTGTTCCTACTTGTGGTCCCTGACCTATACTAGCCTGATGGGAAGAAGCGTGTAGGTGATATTGGTAGTAGATGCATGCTTTGTATATAGTGATCATGCCTCTTTAATCTCTTTCATCTAGAACAGTATTTTCTTCTTAACTTTCATGAGTCTGACACTTTCAAAGATGAAAAGTCACTTATGTTTGGAATGTCCTACGACCTGGGTTTGCCGGCACGATCCGAGCTCTGCATCATGGGCAGGGGGACCACGGGAGGGCTGAATGCTGGGCTCTGGTGGCATCCTTTCAGGTGCCATGACTTGTTGCTGTGCTCACTTGATTAAGGCGGTGATGGAAGGATAGCATTTAAAAATTACCCTGTGAAAGGAATATGTTGAGAGTCTTTCAATATCCTTTCCCCCAGCACCGGGGTGCCTTCCTCACTGCACCAGGGACCCAACACCTGGGCTCAGGCAGCCCCTGCAGAATAACCCCCTTGCCAGCTTAGACCCCTGCACCCACTTTAGACACACTGAACCCCAACCACTCCCAACATGAAGACACCTGCCGTGCTTACCCAATGACTTTTGAATTGAAATTGTTCATGAAGGGAAGGGAGAAGGAAGGAGGGGAGAGGGGTGAGAAGAGAAGAGAGAGGAAATAAGGCAGAGGAGGCACCCCTGGTGGAGCAGTGGTTAAGTCAGTCGCCTCTGAAGGCAGCTCCACCCCTGGGTTTGAGTCCTGGGTGGGCAGAGAGGATGGGGTGGTGGGAACAACCAGGAAAACAAATTATAAGCAACTAAATTAAAAATAAAATAAAATGCTTCCTCCTCCTCTCTCTTCCTGCCTGCTTGCCTTCATTCCTGCCTGCACATTTCCTTAAAAAAAGAAAAAAAGAAAAAAAAGAAAAAAAAAAAAAAAAACTAGATAAGGCAGAGGAGGGGAAAGAGAAAGAACAATTCTGACTTACTTTCATTTGGAGAACCAGGGAATCATTTGGATTAATGTTAGCTCAACCACAGAAAACACTTCTTTTGCACCAGAAAAGGATGAGTTTGCATCTTAAACTAACTTTTCTTTATTATTATTTTTTCTTTTTTAGCAAGATAAACTCCTACTGTGAGATTCATTTAACACGGAGAAATGGAGAGATTTCTCTCGGTCACTAGGGACTTGAGGAGCCAGGGTCACAAGTGTGTGGGTCAAAGTCTAAGGCCATTTATTTCTGTTACTTTCAACCTGCTCAGCGCCTGCCTTTCGGTTTAGAAAGTATTGGCAGAGTTAGTACGCGTGCTGTCCGCTGGACAAATATGCTCCATGGATTTGTCTTATCTTCATTCCCGTCTTGGTGATGCCCTGAAGTTCACAGGATTTGGCATACATTTGGGAAATTAAAAAAAGGAAAAAAAAGACTAGTATAGTTTCCAGGAAGTCTTTTTTTTTTTTTTTTTTTTTTTTTTTTTAAGGAAGCAATAATCTATTTTTCCTTAGTTGTTCATCTTGGTTGTTCTCTGGCCCTGGGTCTCTAACCTGGGTCTTTGGGATGGGTGTGGACTCTGCCCAGCAGACTTAACCGCTAAGCCGCCAGGGTGTGCCCCCAGAAAGTCTTTAAATGCACATCTATAACCTGAAAGCTGACTTTAAAGAGTTCTTTTAAACCTCCTAGCTGTGACTTGTGCCCAAATTCAGTTCACTAATATCAAACCTGCCCCGTGGGCCACATACCAGTAAAGAAGTGGCAGCGAGTGCATCCCTGGGGCAGACATCACAAGAGCCACAGACAGTGTGTCCCTTTGCAGGGAACATCGCCGTACAAATATGATGCTCGTCACAGAAACGGAAACCACAGGGAACTTGGAGAGGGAATAAAGTGCAAAGCCTAAGTGGCTAAACTTTCTGGAGGCTTGAAGAAAATAGGAATTAGTGAAGTGAAAGTTTCCTGGGACAGGGACAGGGGCAGAGGGAAGCAATACTCAGGCTCAGGAAGTGTCATGAGCCAGGAGGAGAAAGACAGACATCATAAGACTTCACTCACAGGCAGCAGAGAGAAAAACCAAGCAAATGAATGAACTACATCCATCAAAAACAGACTTCTAGAAAAAAATCAAGTCAGTGGTGACAAGAAGGAAGGGGGCAGGCAGCCGAATCGCGTAGAGGCATCACCTGTCTGCTGAACGCGGACCCGGAGAGGCTCCGGGGAACTTGGCGCATCCGCACCGGTGCTGACGTAGGATGATACGCACCTTACACTTACTGAAGGTGATGTTCTTTCAACAAAATGAACGAAATAAAAGAAAAATAAAGAAAACAAAAACCAGCAGAGTGTCACCGGAGCAGAGAACACGAAGGAAGGGGACCAGAGGTCAGGTAACCTTCTCAGCAGGGAAGGACTAAGCGCAGAGGACCTGCGGGCGGTGGCACAACGCACAACGCAGAGCCCTGCGCGCCGGTGGGAGGGGCCCCGGGCTCTGTCCACCTTCATCCAGATGACCCAGGTTCGCGTCCCGGGGCTGGGATTCTACCCGAGAGCCATGGCGAACCGCGAAGAGTTTCAGACGGGGAAGTGATCCGCAGATTTGTATCTGTGCCAGTTCATTCTGGCCACACAGGGCGGGTACACAGGAACCAGCAAGGACGTGGTTTCAGTGGAGAGATGCTGGTGGCGGGGATGGAGAGAAGGGCCAACTGAGGAGCTGTTTAGGAGTTAGATTGACAGCTTAGGTAGAACTGAAACGTGATACAGGGTAAGAAGGAGGACGAGGCAAAGATGAGTCCCTGTCTTTTTTGTTCGTCATGCCTGTCACAATTATGATTCATTATTTGTGCAACTATTTGTTTCTGCTGACCTTCCCTTTGGGTTACAAGCAACACCAGGACGGAGATGAAGTTTATTCGACAGCTTGTCCCTTGCGTGCATGCTCTACCACAGTGTGCGGCACAGATGGGGATGAAAATCTATTTGTTGGTTAAGTTATATTTTCAGTTACAAGAAAATGAAAGAGAAATTTGGAGGATGAAGCTTTTGGTTTTTTTAAAGAAAGGTGCAGGCAGGAATGAAGGTAAGCAGGCAGGCAGGCAGGTGGAGAGAGGAGGAAGAAGCATTTTATTTATTTTTATTTAGTTGCACATCTTGTTTTTTCTCCCTGGCCCAGGACGTAAACCTGGGTCCTTGGAATGTATGTGGACTGCTCTTTGGTCAGAGGCAGTTGACCAAGCCGCTAGTCCACCAGGACACATCTGGAAAATGAGTTTTGAGCATGCAGAATGACTATAAAGCATCCGAGGGGAAATATCCTGGAAGCAACTGGGAACACAAAAGCTTGGGAGGGAGATGGGCTCGACTGAGGGGACCACAAATGGTGAGAAGACAGAGATACGGTGTATAGGACAACCTGACCAGAACGTTTAGAATGAGAAAAGAGGTCCAGGAGGGTGCTCTGAGGAAGTGAGCAGCCAGTAAAGAAGACTGATGTGGCTAGAGTTCTCAGCTGGAGGAATTTCAAGGGAAGACTGAAGGAAAGAAGGAGCTGTCAAGCGTGGAGAGGGCTTCGAAGAACAATGGCGGTCCCTGGTCACCAATTTCAGCGCAGGCAAAAGCCAGAGTCAGTCAAGGGAAAGGTAGAATAGAAAATGGATTTAGCAAAGGGAAGCAGCACCTTTATCAGATTAACCAAGTATCACCTTTAAAAACAACATTTGCTCCAGAGAAGAGGCAGTGAAGAACTGGAATTAAACACTGAGTACAGAGAGTAACCGTATCTTTGGTGAGGAGATACCAGAACAGGTCTCCTCCTGGAGCGACTGCCTGTAGATTTATTTCGTCATTTTGCCTTAGGTCAACCCTAATCTTTACCTTCAAAAATGTCAAAAGATTTACTGTCAGGATTTAACCAATGGAACACTGACTGCCACAGATACGTCTTGTTAAGGTACTGACTTGGAAGATAAGCTCTGTTGAGAAATTCGAGGACATTTTTCTAAGTTTTGCAACCTTGCCTCTACAAAGAATAGAGAGAGCAGAGAATATTATAAAGCAACAACAAAACCTCTCTGAGCTGAACAATGGGGATGGATAGCTAGCTAACCTCTTTTTTCAGTTCCAGGATTGGATTGTCACCCTTCTTCCCCCTTAAGGAGTTAGGGGGATGTTGGGAGAACTAAAAAAACCCCACACTTGTAGGAAAGTCATTTAAAGCCAATGATGAAAATACAAAGTGACACTTCCTTTCTTAAGGGTTAATAAATTAAATATTAACCTAAACTTCCTCTTACCACTGGAGGTTTATACATTCAACACAATTGCTAACTAGAAAAATGGAAAGATAAAGTACAGATTCCATCCTTGATCTCGAAACTTCTAAAATGAAAAGATCAGGGAAATAGGCATGAAAAATGCCTTTCCAAGCCCTCAAGTATGGGAAAGCAGGCCCTCACATCAGCCCTGACCTCTGAGGTCTCATGACCTCCCAGCGACCTGCAGGCCCGGGCACCTCCCAGGCTGCATCCTCCATTTACTTTGGCTCATTCTCAGCCCTGTGCGTCTCCGAGGCAGTAAGTTCCCACTTAAGGGAGTGGAAGAGTCTCTTCTTCCTTGTATTCTCTATGTCCAACCATCTCACACCTTATAATCATTTCTTATACCTTCTGTTCAGAAGAGGTGAAAGTTGACATGAATAGAATCTGATTGTGCTGAAATCACATTTCTGCCCAGAAAGCAGTATTTCCATGGCACATAGGACTCTTCTTAGTAAGTGTGTTAGTTCAGCAATTAGACAAAATTAGAAATGTAAATTATGATAGACAAGTAGGTTTTTGCATGTATGTGTTTCTCACAAGCTCTGTTCCTAGTGAGGGATCATGATAATGAGAATGAAGGAGCTTAAAGCAAACTCAAAAGTATGTAAGAGTGAGCTCTGGAAAGACAAGTCTTCCTTTTCCTTCATCTTTACGCCTCCCTTCTGCTCCTGTCACATGTTCCTGGATACCGTAACTCCTTTCTGTTAACATTCTCATCTGCTATTATAATTTAGAAGAGGGGTTGGAAGTCTGTTCCTAAAATTCATTCATGCAACCAATAGTTATTTGTTCCCCTTATTTTCCAAAATTGTGCCAAGCACTACACATACAAATGTGAATTAGATATGTTCCTCACTGCAAGCACTTTGTGGTTACTGGTGATTTAGAAAAAAAGAAAAAAAGGCTCACCTGCTTCTCTGTTCTCCTTCATTCCTGCCTGTACCTTTCCTTTAAATAAAATAGATAAATACATACAAATAAAAAGAAAAAAAATCAAAGGATTCTGGCATCCTAAAGCATTTCCTGGAATATAAAAGTAAGCACATGGGTCCACTTTTGTAGGTTAGTATTGTCTTTTAATTTTGTGTTATTGAAACCTTGACTCCAAGTCTAAATACATCTGTGTATGCATATAACCTGGATGTTTACATTGTTACATTTTAAACAAGTCTGTAAGTGGAGGGCTTTTGCAATTCATTTATTCTTGGGTTGGTTTCTGGGGTATTTCTTAATGCAGAAGCATTTATCAGAGGATTTAAAGATACTCACCCATTCTGAGGGTCAAAGGGCATGTCTGTTAACAAGCATCGCATGTGATGGTCAGGAATTTTCTGCTCTCCCTGGTTTCAATGACTTTGTCTTGTTTGAAGAGACCTGCATTGGCTTGGTATGCAAAATTCATATTTAATAACAGTTTTGCAAAACTGAGTTGGGACATTTTCTATTTTGCTGATTCATTTGATCCATCTGTACAGAGTTTTTACAATTACTGTCTGGGCTCCTCACTTCAAACTCTTGGTGCTTGAAGCTGAGACACGTGGTCAAAGTGAGACAAAAGCTCACATGGTTTTACCACAACAGTAATTTAATATTTATCCTTTTCCTTTCATTTTCTAAATCTGGACTCAAAGTTTTGACTATCATGATTCTAACATGTAATCTACATTTGGTCAGTCTCAATGAATATTGAATAGATTGATGAGCTCAAAATCAAGTTACCTTGTATACAATCAATATCCCAATTTCATTTCAGTCTTTCAACAAATATTCACTGTGGGCCTTCTTAGGGGCCGGTACTGGTCTCTGTATTGATGCCTCTGTGAGCAAAACAGACACAATTCCCTTCCCCAGGAGGGCATTTCCCTTTTAGTGGAGCTTACATTTTAACCCAAAATTCCAAATAACCAATTTTCAGGATGGATTCCACTGTGATGGGGCAGGGAGGCAAGGGAGAAGAATCTCAAACGAAGTCAAAGGGCTACTGGATTTGTAGTCAGGAGACACGGACTGCTGTCTAGCTGTGCGGATCTTCCTTGTTATTTTCGGGGTCTTATTAGTTTCTCATCTGTCCAGTCATGACAGAGAACTTCACAATCTCAAAAGTCTCTCCTGGATTGAATAGTCTATCATTCTATGTTACGTGACAGGCAGTTGCCGATGTGATAAATTAAGGTAAATTTCCACGGCAGTGGAAGGCACAGATTGCAGGGATTTATGTTTTAAGCACATCAAAATATCCAGGAGTCATCTCACAGTCCTGTACCTTCAGCAGCTATGGCACAGAATGATATATTATCTTCAGAGTAATGACCCAGAGGCATTCCAGGGTGCTGAATCAGTAAGAAAAGATTTAATTACGTTCATTAGACTACTTATTAAAGCAAGAAAATGCACGGAGGCAATTTAGAGAGATTTCAAACAAAAAGTGTCTCCTCATTAACCCACAGTTAATCAGAAACCCAATTAACCAGTATGCTCTCCAAGATTTTACTGTTTTCAGACTTATTTATTCTTCTTTACAACCATGACCAAATCACTGGTCCAAAACTCGGCCATTTCACATGCACACCCCTAAAATCAATGGGCTATTTCTCCTCCAAACGACAGGAAAGGCTTCCACCCAAACGATCACTTCAGAGACAGACACAAAATTATTTAAATAAGAAATAGAGGTGAGTGAAGCGATATAATTCTGAGTTTTCATTTTTCAAAGGAAAGGTGCAGGTAGGAATTGAGGGGAGCAGGCAGGCAGGCAGGAAGAGAGAGGAGGAAGAAGCAGTTATTTATTTTATTTAGTTGTCCATCCTGGTTGTTCCCCCTGGTCCAGGACATGAACTGGGAAGCATGTAGACTGTGCTTCCGCTGGAAGCAGTAGATTAAACCACTACTCCACAGGGTGTACCCCGAGTTTTCTTTTTTTAAATCCAGATTAAGGTCGACATTTAAAGGGAAAGGTTACTAAAGAGAAGGAGCACTCAGAGGGCTAGAGGCTGGAGGAAGTTTCCTGGAGGAAACAGGGTTGGCAGGCAGAAGACAAGAAGGGTCTCTTGACAAGGCACCTGGTTGATGAGGCTGAGTTATTCACTGTGTCTAAGAAACTAGAGCTGAAGCATAATTATCTGAAATCTTAGTGGATACTTTAACTGACTTAACTCTGCAGAATAGTAAAGCAAGATGTTAAAATAGCTTTGGTATTTAACCTTTGATTCCCAGGGCTGGAGGGTGGGGAAAACGAAATAAAAAACTAACTAAAGATGCTTCTTCCTCCTCTCCCTTCCCTCCTCTGTTTAACAACAACAAAAAAATCCGTAGACTCATTCATCAGTTTGAACTCATTTCAATGTGACATTTTTCTTCTCCAGGATGCCCCTGGCACACTTCACTTTTGCCATCCACCAGTGAGGAAATCGTATTCCTACTTAGGAATAAGGGGACAGTCCTATTCTGTGACTGTCCCCGAAGAAGTTACTGCTGCTCACAGACCAATTCCAGTTTGGGGGGAAAACACTCCAGCTTCCTCCCTTCACGCTGCCTTTGATTAGCTCTTCTCTTCCATTTTTCTTTTCTCAGCTACTCCCTGTTGCTGGTCAGTAGAGTTTGTCTTTCGGAAGGAGTTTCATCCCTTTCTGTCTTCCGGTGCTCCTTTAATTCTCGCGCTTCAGGAGTATCTTCCCTCGTCCTTCACCTACTGACATACACAGGTGAGCTGACAAGCAGCTGGCCTGCCCAGCGCCGTGCGCGCGTGTTCAAAGCGTGCGCGGGACCTGCGCTTGGAACCGCAGTGAAGCGCTGACGGTGCAGCAGACGGTGCAGCAGACGGTGCAGCAGACGGTGCAGCAGACGGTGCAGCAGACGTCGCAGCCAGCTAGACCCCAGGAAACCGTTTCCCTCACCCACATGAGGCTGGGCACCCGTGTGACTGCAGCTTAGACAGCTAAGAACCAGAAGGTGTGCGTCCGCCCTCCTCAGGGCATCCATGCAGCTGCTAAAAACCAAGGAGAGAAGGCACCCAGGCAGACTAGTGGGTTTATATAAATTTTAACCTATCGTCTTCTTCTTCTTCTTCTTTTTTTTAAAGAGGAGAAAGGCAGGACGGCAGAAAGAAAAGGAAATAACATTTTATGTATTTAGTGGTTCATCTTAGTTGTTCACCCCCGTTCCAGACAGTGAACCTGGGTCCTTCGGCTGTATGTGGACTGTGCCCCAGGTGTGCGTTAGAGCCACCAGGGCGTGGCTCTGCTTTCTAACTGTACTAATTTAGCTGGGTCACTAAGCATTATCGCGTTGTTGAAAAGAAGTGTCCAGGTACAGGTATCAGAAGTTTATGTGTGCGTGTGTGCGTGTGTGCGTGTGTGTGTGTGACAGAGACAGAGAGACCTGGCCAGGGAGAATCAATCAGAAGATGTGTAATCTGAACAACACTACCTATCACCTTGGCTCTTCCAACACAAACCAGGGTCACTGGGTAGAAACATCTCGAAGTCAGAGCTAGTAACAGTGCCGTACGCATGCGCACCACATAAAATGCTAACTGGTGGAAGTGTTTGGGTGTGCCAGCGCAGACGGGCACAGTCCACAGGCAGCCCAAGGACGCGGATTTGTGATTGGGACGGGTTGGGGGCAGGGAACAACCAAGACGAACAACTAAATAAAATAAATGAATTCTCCTCTCTTTCTCTGTTTCCTCGCCTTCATTCCCGCCTGCACCTTCCCCCCTTTTTTTTTTTTAAGAAACAAAAGACTCATTCCAAGACATACCTGACAGCAGGTGCCACCAAAGTCACACAATGACCTGCAGACCATGGTAGCCTTACCTTGACCAAGACTGTCAGAAAGATTGCCCTTGACCTTCAGCAGGCTTGTGCCTGCCTAGCACCTAGTCTCACACAGTTTAACCTAGTGTCACAGTGGAGGTTTTTGATTTCTGATCTGCAGGCCGCCCCACGCCAGCCTTCGCGCGGGAGAGTTACTGAGGCTCGCGGGCCAAGGCGAAGACCCGCCTCCTTTAAAAGTGTAAGGCGGCGGCGCCCTCTGCGGGACGCGCCGGCAACTGCAGCCCCAGTGTCCACGGGCTGGCGTCCAGGGCTTGGGTGCTGTTAGGTGGCTTCTCTCCACTTTGAGGCGCCGCTGTTCCGAGTGTCACAGCACAGCCGGCTTAGGGTGGAAAAGGAAGGGGAACAGCGAAAACTACCAGATGGGGGTACAAGGGGGATTAGGAGAAGGTTGGTTAAGGAAGAAAGCAGGCTCTTTCTGCCGCAGAGGGTTACCAGCACCAGCACCTCCAATCAGACCGCCTGCAATCAGGAAAGTGAGCTCTAGTACAGGGAATCCCTTTACTCCACTAGTTCCCAAACCTGGCTGGCCACCAACCACCGAGGGGAATTTTTTCAAGGATACAGTGTCAGAGTCTACCCCTAAGAAACGCTCATAAATTTGAGGAGAGACCCAATCACCTCTCTTTTAAAAAACCTCTTTTAAACAAATCTCTCCTGAGGATCAGTATATCTCTCTCTCTCTATCTCTCTCTCTCTCTATATATATATATATTATATAGACACACATATATGTATATATGTATTAAAGAGAGGAGAAAGAAGGAAGGAAGAAATATTTTTATTTATTTAGTTCATTTTGGTTTTTCACTCCAGCTCCGGGCCACGAACCTGGGTCCTTGGGCCGTATGTGGTCTGCACACCAGCGTCTCAGCCACCTGAGCCACAGGGCTGCACCCCAGGAAAAGTACTTTAAAGGGACTCAGTCTTTCTAGGGCTCTGTGAACACAGCTTCCCTGTGTCATTAACAGAAAGCGAGAACCTACTCTGCAAGACATGAGCACAGTTTCCTAAGCCCACCTCTACCCTCTAGGAGTGTTCGAAACAGCCCTTTGCTCAGTGTTCCCACCACGCGTATCGGGCACTTTGTGACACAGCAGTTTCGTAATTCCTAATATTAGACCTCTGTCGTTCTCATACTCACTGGTCATCCTGGTTAGGGAGCAGAGGGGGGGGGTCTGTCTATCATCAGCATCATTCACAAGTGAATTTGAATCTAAACCCAATGACTCATCAGTTATCGGACATTATAAAATTTACCTGACCTGTTGTGCCCTAGTGGAGTAGCGGTTAGGTCAGCCACCTCCGGACGCCACGGTCCACACACATCCCAAGGTTCCCTGCTTGCAGCCCAGGCCAGGGGAACAACCAATGCAAACAACTAAATAACATTAAAAAAAATGCTTCTTCCTCTTTCTTCCTGCCTACCTACTCACCTTTATTCCTGCCTGCACCTTTCCTTTAAAAAAAAAAAATTACCTGACCTGTCTGAACCTTTATTTGTAATAAAAGATACTAATCTGTCTCTGAGGCTGCTCTAATACCTAAATGAGGTCATTTAAACTCCTTAGCACCCTGCCTGACACGTGTTCAATAAATGTTATTTATTAGTAACAACAGTATTAGCCTTATTATCACTCCGCTACCATGATCTCCAGACCGCTTCTCCAGCACCTGAGTAACCGAGTGACCCCAAACACCTGTACCCTCATGCCCTGCATTGGGAAGAACTTTAGCATTGTATCCAATAACTTGCAAAGAAAATAAAGTAAGAAAACTATCCTTCCCTCCCACCATTGTAGCAGGCAGGCAAGATAAATACATTCCTCAGTCCATAATTCTCCTTCCCAGCCTTCTATGATGTTAGCACGATGTCGATGGAACTTTGCAGGAGTTTTCAAACTTTGGTGACAATAGGGTCATGAGGGGCATGTGTGCCCCTCATCAGGATTCTCAATGAAGCTGGACTCTTCACCCTAGACCTCTAGACCACGCTCTGAAATAGAACCTTAACAATTACCTGGTCACGGGGTATCAGACTCAAAGCTTCCAGAGACCAGCAGCTCATGCACACATATGAAGGACAGCATGGAAAGAAAAATGGGGCGATTCCTACCAAATGGAGCCAGAAAATGCACACCCTACATATCTCAACTTTGTTTTAAAAATTAAGTAATAGTGCGTTTCAAAACAATTTGGAAACAAATCAAACTTGTCTTTGAGTCTAGAAAGGAAAAACAGTGTGTGCATGTTCCTTGAGAAGCAGAGCTGGGCCCTGAGCCTCACTTTGTGGTCCCCGGTTGCCCACATCGTGTTAGTCTCAGGAGTCGTGAATCAACTTGTCGTCTCCTCGTCTTACCCAAGACTAAGTCTCGTGCCCAGTGGGGGAAAAGGAAAAGTAGCATGGAGAAAGCCCAGCTCAGAGGGTTATTTTAGCCTTGATGTTCCGCCAAACAGAATGTGCTGAGAGCAGAGCAGCCTGGAGTTCTTAGACAAGGTCCTCAGCCAGGGGTCTGGATGCCAGCACCTCGCAGACTGCAGACAAATACCATCCATTATTTTGCAATAGGCCTAACCCTATTTCACTGATTTTTCAAAGAAACTTGAAGTAGTTTACAGGCTTCCTGAGACAGCCATCTGTCTGGAAATAGTGCTAACAACCAGAAATATCATAGTATGTTTGTCCTCAAAGATGTCCCCAATATAGCACTAAGTGGAAAAGCCAAATGCTGTAAAAATATAGATAGTAAAGTAATAGAAAGAGAGGCATATATAGTGAAAGGACAGAAAAATGTTTGAAAGGATAGATAAATACCTAACTCTTAATTGTAACACTCTGGGGAATGGGACAGGGGAGGAGTTCCTTTTTATTTTAAAAAATCTCTGAATTTTTTAAAAAAATATCTAGACGGTATTAATTTGTACTTTTCTTCAATAACCAAATACAGATATTAGATGGCAGTGATGAGGGCATAGTTATTTAATCTCTCGAAACCCCGAGAAAGACTGAGAGAACAACCGATCACCAAAGTCAATGCACCACACTTTGCAAAATTGGGTGAAAACGTGTCCCCAAGAACCTCACGTACAGACAGGTGAGAGCAAATCACATCTGCTTATTTCAGCCTCTGAGCGCAAGGACGCAGAGGAAACAACAGGATGTCTGATGGACCCCAACCTGGAAAACCACCAAGTGGAAACAGGAGGGTGAGGTGAGTTAATCTAAGAAGAAAGGGTGGAACCGGACAGGGTTATGGACGAGTGTGTGGGGCCGGTGGTAAAACCTGACCCACCCAGCAGGCTAACCTGGAAACACCTTGAAACTGACCATCCAGGCCCCCCACCGAGGAGTCGCTGCTGGGTGTAGAATCGAAATTAAGCAGGATTGGGATAATGAGCCAAGGAAAGAGAATGGATGAATTATATACAGAGCTTATACTATACACATATATTACATATATATTGTTATTCAGTCATGAGAAAGAGGAAAATCCTGCCATTTGCAACAACATGGATGGATTCTGATGGCATGATGAGAAGTGAGATCAAACATTGAAAGACAAACACAGCATGGTATCATGTGTGCAATCAAAAATCCATTCATAGGAAGAGAGTAGAAAAGTGTTTGGCGGGGTGTAGGGTAGGAAAAATGGGGAGAGGTCGGTAGCAGGGTACGTCTCTCAGCTCTAAGGTGGGTAAGGTCTGAGGGTCTAATGTATAACATGGTGACAACAGTTGGTAACTGTATTGAATAGTTAAAATTTGCTTAGAGAGTAGTTACAGTCTCACCAAAAAGATTTTTTTTAATGTGTGAGGTAATGGGTATGTAAATTAACTAAATGGGAGGAATTCTTTTAATATGTACTGTATATGTAAAATCATCACCAGGTATACTTTAAATACCTTACAATTGTATTTATCAATTGTAACTCAGTAAAGTTGAAAAAAGAAAGAGACTAGGGAATGCTGGCATCGATGACCATGACCAGTAGAACTTACCAACAAAATGCCCTCACAGGGAACCACCGAGGCTGGGCTCTGGAAGCCTAGGCTGCTGAACGGCGAAGTCAGCGGTCAGGTAGAAGGTCACAGCTGCAGGCGACTGGGATCTCACCTGCACGTGAGCAGACGCGCGGGCAGTGGGTTGGGGACACTTGGTGCATTGCCTGGTGCTCAGATTTTGTTTTTGTTTTTTGTTGTTGTTTTTAAGTGGAACATAATTCTTCAGGAATCCAAGTAAATTAAAATCCCAGAGGGCTTCTCGAGGACGGCTTCTGGACAGGCCGACGCGCTCCTCCGACGTCAGGTTCGCTCTTGCAGGCCTTCAGCTGCAGGGCGCCCTCCTCCTCGTGGCCACAGCTCCCCGACCTCCGCGCTCTCCGGCCTGTTCTTCAGCAGCTGCTGTAGCTGACACAGCCGAGCTGGCTTTGATTGTTTTCTTCTTTCTTCGTTGTGGCCAACAGCACAACCAACGTTCCAGTTTAGTCATTTCCAGCGCACCTTCAGTAGCTTACACATTCACGCTGCTGTCACCCAGATCGTCTTCCCGGACATCGCCTCTTCCAAATGCCACTCCTTCTTTTTTAAAAATGGATTTTATTAAAGGGGTGTTTTAAGGTATAACCCATAGCAGATCAACATCTGTACTCAGTATCGTAAATTCACACATTTTCAGTCCTTCCTTTACCTTTAAATGACCACCCCCTACCCAGTGTGTCCCCAGCCACCCCACCATGTCCCTTCCGCAGATTTTGATGCCTCCTTTTTGGCTGAAAGTCTGTTGCTTGATTGAGTTCTTTTTTAAGAGTCTTTTTGTTTGAGTTCATTCGTTTGCTTGCTATCTATACATCCTGCATGGAGAGATATCATACGATGTCTGTCTTTCTCCTTCTGGCTTCTCTCTCTAAGCGTCATTCCACCTTCTCTTAACAGCATCCCAGTCACCTACATTCAAAAATTCCAGAAACAACTGGTGACTTTCTGTTCCACACGAACTCCAGTCAGTTCCACCTGTAAAATTCTGTATTGAGTCAGTCTCTGGAATGTCTCTCATCTCAATATCTTCCTTTCTAATCCTTTTATTTCTACGGTAGTTTAAATCCTTTTACTTCTGGCCTGGAAAATTGCAAGGGATTCAGACATGACTTTCTTATTTCCAGGATCTATCCTCTTTGATTCAATATTTCCAAATTAAATTTTTAAGTAAAATTTTCTAATCGTGTTATTCCTTTGTTCAGAGAGAACTTTAATAAAGCCACTTACAAAATAAAGTATAATGGAAGCATTCTTTTAAATTTAGTTGTTCATCTTGGCTGGTCAAAGCCCCACGCCCCGCAGAATAAGAACCCGGGTCCTTGGGATGTATGTGGACTACACCCAGCAGGAAGCACCAACCCTAACTACCACTCCACCAGGACGCACCTAGCCTCATCTCGAATAAGCATGGTGTGACCTCGGGATGGACAAGAATTGAGCCACTGTTGGTTACAACGTAGAGAATGTGTCTCCATAGAGACTGGTCTGTAGCATTAATGTGACACTGATTTCATTAGTCTTCCTATTTCAAAGAAAACTCTCCTCTCCCCAAGCAATTAAGTTTAAAAAACCCTGTGAAATCACAGGCTCTAAAAGTGCAATTTCATGCTTCTTGCATGTGGTTTTTTTGTTTTTGTTTTTTGGCGAATCATATAAGTAGTTTTTTTTGGAAAAATCACAGAACCAAAGAATTGGAAAAAAAAATGTTGTTTTTATTTGTTTTCTCCAAGCCTGGATCTCACACCTGGATCCTTAGACTTTCCATGATCTGCCGTTTAGCTGCCTCAGCAGCCTGAGTGACAAGGGAATGGCTGGAAAAACAGATCTTCTGATGTGTCCTCTTCTCTTTATGCCCACTGTGAACACCGTCATATCCCTTGAAGCACAATGGTGTCCTGAGCCGCTCCCCCGCTTCTATTCTATCACCTCCTAATCCATTCTTCAGGCAGCAACCAGAATGCATTTTCTTTAATTGGAACAATATGATGATACTTCCATGGTTAAGCCCTTCCTTTGGTTTCCCATTGTTGTTAGAACACACTCAAACATCTAGACTCCAGTGGCTCAGGCAGCTAAAGCAGAGGCATGAAGGCCATGGACTAGGGACAGAGGTGGGAAAAAAACAAAACAATATTCAAACACCTTGCAGGCTCTTTCTGACCTGGTTTATTTTACCTCTTTGACTTTATCTTAATTATTTGCTTATGAAACTCAGCTTATTATACTTTATCTATATAAGTCTTTGTGCTCAGTGTCCTGCCTGGTTTGTTGCTTTGTATTTACTATTCCAGTCACCTGGAATGTTCACCTGTGTCAGGTGACTCCTTTCTGTCTTTCAGATCTCATCTCATATCATCTTCTCTGAAAAGTTTTCATACCACACAATCTAAAGAGGGGCTTCTAGTCACTTTCTATCTTCCTAGCATATAATATCTGAATTTAAAATACTCCTTTGTCTCTTATCTGTCTTCTACAACCACCCCTACTTCTACAACGTCAGTCTTGTGACGACAAGACTTACCTGCTATTTTCTTCACAAGTACATCCCTTGACATGGAGCAGTGCCTAGCACATCGCAGGTTTAAATAGGTGTTGAATAAATGAATGAATGGCCTTCAAGCCGTCTGGAAGAAAAGCAGCCTGTTATCTGCTGAAATAGCTCCAGAGAAGAGTCTACCACTTTTCTGAAAAGATTCCAGCATCTAATAACACTTAGTTGTCTGAAAGGTCCCCCTATTATCCAACCTAAATCCTTCCTAAAGCAATTGGATCTCTTCTCACTTGGTCCCCAATGGAATCATTAAGTTGCCTTTTAAACCAGCCACACAATTTATTATTAATACCTCCTAACAACTGCGGACACTTTCCAACACTGTTTTCTTCTGTCCTTGCCAATGTTCTGTCTCAAGCTTTATTGATGGATATTAGATACAATTTTTACTGCTTGAAATAGTGCCAGCGTAAGAAAACATTTGTAAGTACTTACCTCACACAGAGCAGACCTCAACTCACTCACTTCAGCTCTTTTTCTATAGATTCCGTATTTCCATAAAAGCGTTTTGTGAAAATGCTTGGACCCTCTCAAGAATGGGTAGGATCAAATGAAAAGAAGTTGTGAAATAACTAAAGGATTCACAACCCGGAGAAGCTCCTTAACGTGACTGGCCTACCTGTATTTTAGCCACTGCACACAAAGCAGGTGACAAACACAAGGTATGAAATTCCAGCATCCAGAGGGAGGTGGACTGAGTAACAGCACACTCTTCATATACTGGGGGAAAGGCCACCAAAAGTATTCAGCACAGTAGATATTGGAAGTCCCTCTGAACGCAGACAAATGTGCATATGAATATCAGCTCTAGAATAGAGCCAGAAATGAACAGAAGTCGTGATAAGCAAACAAAACACTGTCATCTCTCAGGGCATAGTTACCAATTTTCTTAGAGTCTATATGTGAATGATAGTCCTACTGGGAAATAAGAGGAAGACAAGATGGGTGAATATTCTAGTGCTGTGAACAAGAACAAGACAGGGTCTGTTGAGAGATAACAGTACTTAACCTAAAGATTTATCATGAATCTCAGCTAATTCTGCAAGAATGAAAGCAAAATCTCATAAAGTGATAGGGTGAGGAGGAAAGCGAATAAAGCCATATCAGCAACTGGAAATAAGAAAGAGTATCGTGGGCACACCCTGGTGACTCAGGAGTTAAGTCTGAGGCTGGGGCATAGACCTTTAAATAAAGCCCAAGGACCCGGGTTCGAGACCTGGAGTCAGGAGGAACAACCAAAACACATAAACAAAAAAGTAAAAGTTCTTCCTCTAAGAGAGAGAGAAGGGAGACAGGGAGGGAGGGAGCGAAGGAAGGAAGGAAGGAAAAAAAAGAGCAGTGCGAGTTTGTGAAAAGTGTTAAGGTGATATAAAGCAGTCATGATAGTCATTTGCAGATGGTAGAAGTTGGGAGGTAAATAAAAAACCCTCTAAGTTTATTCTCTTGTTCCGGAAAAAGATGTAGACACTGATTAGCCTTAGATGTCAATAGAAAAAACATAAATGAAATATAAAGTTTCAGATTTAAGGTATTAGCTTTCAGATAACTAGAGAGGGAACATGGAGCCAGCCTACGAGAGGAGAGATGATGGTGGTGATGAAGATGATATAACAAGAATGAGTGCTAAGTAGATAACAAAATCAGATATGTGGGTACATCAAAACATATCGGTAATGAATAAAAATGTGGTGGAATTAAATTCCCATACTACAGGACAAATTCTTGGATTGAGTTAAATAGAAAATCTGTAATTTACAGCCATATGCTATTTACAAGGTTCATGTTAATAAAAAAGCAGGCAAAATTAAAAAAAAAATAAAAACAGAAAAAGAAAAAAAAAACATACTAGATATGTGATCATTATAGAACTAAATTTTAAATGTATTAATATGAGACAAAGATCAATTTCAAGGTTAAAAACTGAATGAAACAAAGAGGACTATTTCACATTAATAAAGGTTCAAATCATTAAGAAGAGATGACCATCATTAAATTTGAAGTACCTAACTCACAGCTTCACAACTTATAAAAGAAAGAAAGAAAGAAAGAAACTGCAAGGAAAAACTTAAAACTGATCACTATGAGAGATGTAACACAGTACTCTGAGAAGTTCAGAAACTAAGTTAAAAACATAGAAGCAGTATAAATTCCTGTTTGGCTTAATACAAATGCAGATGCTTACAGTTAGAAATGTTTGTGTACACACACACACACACACACACACACACACACACGCACACACCACATCTCCTTACTCTATAAATGTACACAGACACAGACATCTTCTTACTCTATAAATGAGAGGTCTCAGAAGCAATGATACCCCAGGAGCAATGAGCACACTGAGTGCCAGGTCTGGTTCCAGGACTATTCTCTAATAGAGGAACCAGGGCACCTCAGAGAGATGGCCAAGTCTAAGAGTGGGGCAGGACATCTACAAGACATGCCTGGAGCCTCTGATGGGGCCAGAGAGTAAGAAAGTGCTCAAAAAACAAACACAAACAACAGAACCACAATGATGGGCTGTTGAAGGAACAGAAGAATCAACTGAAAAAATACCCATTGGCAAATCCAAAGTCATCTGAGCATGAAAATAGACAAAGCAATAATGATTATAGTCCAAGGTACGAAATGGCAACATCTGAATCGTCACTTGTAGAAGAGAAATAGAGCAAACCTCAGAACTGATCACACATATTTCCCACAAACAGTACCTCCGCTGGAGGAGCAGATCAGCATCAGCAGTGAGAAGTCACATAGCCAAAGTCTGCTCTTGATAGGTGATGGAAATGGCACATACACCAGACACAGCCCACAGTGCAGTGGATGTGTCATTAACTGCCTGTGTGAGTGGATACATCGCAATAGAAAGAAAGTTTACAACATTCTTTACAGTTACATATAAGAACAAGATTCCTGAGATTTCAGGAGTGCAAAATTAATGCAATCTGAGCAAATTACAGATAATACATACCGGATGAGTCCATGGACATGACTTCAAAAACACAAAACCAAACAATAGTTCTAGAAATAAAACACAAATAGTAAAGGGATGCATAAAGAAAAAATGTCAAGATATTGTTTATGTCTGAAAGGGAGCAAAGGAGATGAGATTGGGAAGAGGCATAAAGAGTACTCCAAATATAACAGAATTATTCCATTACTTAAGTTGTGTGCACATAGTGGTTCATTGTATCTTTTTCTTTATTTTTAGTATATATTTACAAATTGTCTAATATTTTTAAACAATTTTAGAAAGCAAGATATGAGTATGTGTGAAATCTAATACCCACTCTTTAAACACAAATAAAACATTCATGTAACTAGATCACTTTACAAAGAAAATCCCAATGAAATCCGGAAAGTAATGACAATGATAGCAGTGAAATAAAATTAAAGATTAAGAACAATGAAAAGAATCTACCCTATCAAAAAATTTTAAATGCCCAGTTAAATAGCTCAGACTAGAATTAAAATAAAAACAGAAATATTTAAATGTGGGATGAGGACAGAGTATAATTTATAGCCATAAATACATATATTAGAAATCAGTAAAGATTGAAATAAAGTATATAATGCAAGAAGCTCTAAAAATAAAATAAATCCCATAAAAGTAGATGAGACTAGTAAAGCCAAAAAGAAATAGAAAACAAATGATGGGGAGAAGGAATTCACTCGATCTGAATCACTGTAATTGGTGATATGTAAAATAAAACAATAAGACATGATTTCAGACTGATTAACTGAAAAAAAATAAAGTGTGATAACACCAAATATGGGTAAAAATGTGGAGAAACAAGAACTCTTATATACTGCTTGTGGGAAAATAAAATGGTATAAACTTTTTGGAGAAAAAATTGGCAGATTCTATCAAAGCTAAACAACATATTTTAGGGGCCAACAGTTATGTTTCTAGCGATGTATTTGACAGAAACTTGGATACACAAGTTCCCGGAGACAAGATAAAATGTGTCGAAAGCCCTAACTATCCACCAAGAGACTATGGATAAATAAAATTTAGAACATGCATAAAAAGAGCCTTACATAGCAGTTTAAAGGAAGAAACTAGGTCACAGGAATCTACATAAATAAATATCCAAAAAAGAAAACGCCTACAAGGAAGATGCAGAACTATATGTGGTGTATAATTCATTTATATACATTTTGAAAACGTGCAAAATAATTCCTTTGTGAATTATCATTTATGAATACACATGCATGGAGTTAAAGTACAAAACATGGATGGGGCTGATAAACATCAAATTCAGGAGACTAATATGTTCAGTGAGAGTGAAATTGGAGTATCGGCTGTGGGTGATGGGGTGCTGGGGTCTCCCCGGTACATCCAGGGACCTCTCTAGGAACAAGAGTCTGTCTCAGATCAGCTTCCTCGGGGACGGATGGGTAAGGCGACGACAGGACCTCCCGATCCACACCTGCTTTATGATGGTACCGCGATCACAGACCCGCGTGAGTCTCTGCCCCAGAGGTGCCCCAACATGAGCCGCGGTTGTGGTCTCACAAATTCACAGAACGAAGTCGTGGACCCCAGGCGGGCTCCAAAGTACGATTCATTTAGAGAAGGAAAGAAAGCTCCCCACTCAGAGAAGAGCGAGAGGGGACCCCAGACGGCGCCCGTGAGCTTTGAGACTCGAGGTTTTTAAGGGCTGGTTACAGGAAAGTGGTCCTTTGGGCGCCTCTGGGTCCCGCAGCTCAGCTCGGCAGCCCTGAGGTGGTGTCTGCGTTCTGCTTCCTTATCTGGCTCCAGGCGCGCCTGCGGTGTTTCTTGGAATGAACAATTCCAATGCTTGGTCCTGTTGATTCCCAACTGCCTGCCTCAAAGTGAGTAGAACTGGAAGGGACAATGCCAGGAAGTTCAAATATACCTGTAAGTCCTTAAAAATTAAGCAAGTGTTGAACCCTGGTGGTGTAGTTATAGTCCACATCCTTCCCAAGGTCCCAGATTTGAGACCCGGGGCTGGGGGACAACCAAGATGAACAAGTAAATAAAATAAATCAATGTTTCTTCCTTCTCTCTCTTTCTATCTACCTGTTCACCTTCATTCCTGCCTGCACCTTTCCTTAAAAAAATTAAGCAAGTAAAACGAAATGTTTGGATTTGATGGATTTGGGAAAAGGACAGACACATCTTTGTTAAGTTCCGTTTTGAATGACACACACGATAATATTTCACAACGCTTTTAAATGACGATAGAACATACAGAAATCCTGAAAAGACTAATGTTTATCAAAATTTGGAAAAGCTCTATTCCTCAAAACAAAAGAAACTGACAGGTAATTTTCGTGAGTTCTAAGAAATCTTAAAAAGTGGTCATTTCCATGTTATATAGTCTGTATCAGGCTTAGAAATGAATGAAAATGCTCCTTTCATAAAAATAAGGCATATAAGAACTAGAAGCTACCTAAGTGCCCAATATCAGATGAAAGGACCAAGAAGATGTGGTCCATATATGCAACGGAACACTACACGGCCCTGAGAAGACATGAAACCCTGTCATTGGAATCAACATGGATGGAACTAAAGGGGATGATGCTCAGTGAAACAAGTCAAAAGAAGAAAGATACCAGATGACCTCACTCACAGGTGGGATGTGAACAGACAAAACAAAGGAACAGATGAAACAAACCAACCCTTGGGCACTTGCAATAGAACTGAGGTGACCGAAAGGGAATGGGATCCAGGGAGGGGGACAAGTGGTGGTGGAGCCCACTGGACAATGGGAAAGAACACTTGGTGGTGTGGTGGAGGGCAGGATATGTTGGCATCTATCTGAGGAATGGGGAAACTGCACATATAGGGAACTACACATATGAGTTTATTTAAACTTGTAAAACAACGTTTCTGCAATAAAAATCTAAGAAATAAAATAAAATACCCCACCCCCCACAATCTAGTATAATCCTGCTACCAACAACAAATAAAAGAATACTTTTTTTCCCTTAAAGTAGGCCAATTGGCACTTCCTGGTGACTCAGGAGCTAAGCTGGAGTATTGACCATGTAAAGCCCAGGGACCTGGATTTGTGACCCAGAGCCTGGAGGCAGGAGAACAGCTAAAATTAAACAAATGAATTTTGAAAAGCTGCTTCTTCCTCCCCTTCTGCCCTCCCTCCCTCCCTCTCACCTTCTCTCCCTCTTGTCCTTGTCTTCCAAATGTGTGTGTAAGTGTGTGTGTGTGTGTGTGTGTGTGTGTTAAAGAGAAAAAATAAATAAGAAAGGCCAATTTTTCTTGCCTTTATAGATGAAATCTCTGACATAGCATGTTGGGAAGTTAACCTGGCAAAGTAGTAAAACAATAATACATCATGACCCAGAAAAGTTCATCCCAGGGGCCCCTGAATGGTTTAAAATTAGGAAACACACTAATACCATCCACTACACTAACACATGAAAGAAAGTGGACACATTATCATCTTAGTAAATACTCCCAACACAGTTTAGTGAGATCAAAACCCATCACAGATTTTTTAAAAACTCAACAGAAATTTTAAGAAAATTCCTCAGTCTCATAAAGAATACTTACCTACAACAAAACCCAAGCATACTGATGAAATACTAGCATTCTCAGTTCTCATGGAGGGTTCCTGTAGGACAGGGACTGATCTAGAGAAGCTTTAAAAGGGGAAACATCAGGGACAACAAAGGGAACAAGTGAGACATGACACTTTTTAATTAAAAGTCTACAACCAGAACAGTTGAGCCATCAACTCACTCTCCCGCCATTGGTCAAATATCTAGTTCTTTGGCAAATAAATGAAGAGTTTGCCTCCAAAAATAAATCAAATGACTCAATGAGAAAGTGCTCAATACTCAAAGGTTTCCAACATCCATGTGAGGAATGTAACCACTCACGTGAAAGGGTCCAAAGTGTTACTCTCTGAGGTTAAACCATATCTGAAAGAGAGCACAGGTGTGTTGGGGTTACATGTTAAAGTCACATATGCCATGTGTGATGGGTTCAGTTTGACACTCCTCCCCCCCAATATAGGATGTCGTGCAAATCCCCTGTACCTCAGAATATGACTTTATTTGGAAATAGGGTCATTGTAGATGCAACTGGCTAAAATGAGGTCATGCGGGACTAAGGTGGGCTTTCAATCCAATAGAACATGTTCCTTTAGGAAGAGGAGAAGAGGCACAGGCCCAGAGACGCCATGGGAAGACAGTCAGAGATTGGAGAGAGGCAGCCAGATGCCCAGGATTGCTGGCCAACCCTGAAGCTTACAGAAAGACGTGGCATCAATTCTTCCTCTGAGTCCCCCCAAAGAAATCAATTCTGCTGACACCTTAATTTTGGATTTGTGCCTCCTTGTATTCCAGAGAAGACACTTCTGCTGGTTGAAGCCTCCCAGTTTAGAGTACTTTGTTACAGCGACCCTAGGAAACTAGGACACCTTACAAATTCGTTTTCTACCTCAACTTCTCTTTTTCAGCTTTGGTATTGTTCTTCCAACTTTTTTTATTTAAAGGAAAGGTGCAGGCAGGAATGAAGGCAAGCAGAGGCAGGCAGGCAGGAAGAGAGAGGAAGAAGCCCTTTTTTCTAGTTAGTCATTCATCTTGGTTTTCCCCGCTGACCTGGGGTGCAAACCTAGGACCCTGGGATGTATGTGGACTGTGCTGCTGGCTGAAGGCAGGTGACCAAACTACTACTCCACCAGGGTGCACCTGGGTTTCTTTTGGTTAACGAAGATATGGATGGAGGTCTCTGGTGAAAGCAAAGTGGTCTAATGTGAACTTTTGAACAATGGGAGATATCTGCACATAGAATAGTCAGGAAACATCGAGAAGCTCGACTTGACAGAGATACTATTTCCTCTCTCCTTCTCTTTCATCCAGATTCACAGGGAAGGACACCTGACTGGCTCAGCTGCTGTGAGAACCGACTCAGTTACAACCGCTGGGGGTGGGGGTGGGGGTGGGGAAGGCAACCTGAGATAGTGTCGCTGCTGGAGTCCCCCCTGGAGATAAAAGCAGTTGTTAGGAGCTGGGAGAACTCCAGATGTTTCTACTAAAGCTATTCTGTATACTAATTTAATGACTAGTACTGCTTTAGGATAAATGCCTAACAGTGGAATTATTGGGTCGAAGCATATTCGTATGATTAAAGTTTTAAATTCATGCTGACAAATTGCTCTCCAAAGCATTGGATACATTTACATTCCTTCCAGCAGTATAGAAAATGGCCATTAGACAAAATACAATACCTTAGTAAATACTGGGTCTCATTTTTTCAACATTTGCCAGTTTGATAAATGAAGGTGATCTCTCATTGTTTTAATCTGTCATTTCTCTTATATCAGTTAAGCTGAATATTTTTGTCTATCTTTTGGATATTTTTATTTCTGCATTTTTGAAGAGCCTATTCCTACAAATTAGTCTTTTTTAAAAAGAGGAAGGAAGGAAGGAGGGAAGGAAGGAAGGGAGGGAGGGAGGGAGGGAGGGAAGAAGGAAGGAAGAGAGGAAGGGGAGAAAGAAGCATTTTTTTAAATTTATTTGTTCATTTTGGTTTTTTACCCTGGCCCCAGATCAAGAACTCAGGTCCTTGGACTTTCCATGGTCCACACCCCAGCCACTGTCTTAACATCTGAGCCACCAGGGCTTGCAGAATTAGTTTTTGTTTTGTATTTTTTTAAGGAAAGGTATAGCCAGGAATGAAGGCAAGTAAGTAGCAGGCAGGAAGAGAGGAAGAAAAGCTTTATTTATTTTTATTTCGTTGTTCATCTTGGTTGTTTCCTCCAACAATGCGTCTTAAATCTGGGTCCTTGGGATACATGTGGACTGCACCCAGCGAATTTATCCACTAAGCCACCAGGGTGCACCACCTATTTTTAAATAGCTGGTTTTTGTTTTTGTTTTTCTTTAATTCTCATGCTTTGTAATAGCTCTTAAATGTCACATATATTTATTCTGTAATATATATGTTACATTTTTTTCTGTTTGTCTTTTAAATTTGTTTATAGAATTTGGTGGGGTTTTTTTTGGATACCAGTTAAATTTAAAAAACTTTTACCTAAATATTGGCTTCAGATAAACTTTAATAACAGATTTTTAAAAATATTCTGGAGAACATTAGATGGAAAATTAACAAATGAATCTTGATTACTCAGCGAGTGTGACGCAGTGAACACCCAGCCACAGCGCCTGCTACGTACCACGCTTACCTGACTCCCTCCTCCTGTGTTCACGCCTCACTCAGCCTTTCTCTCTTCTCGCCCAGCTTTCTGCAGCCTACCCTAAACTGGTTCTGCCTAGAGTCTCTTCTAGACCATGTTCACCACAGTTTAAAGAACAAAATCCCTCCGATACACAATTTTTATGTCACATCTCCTTAACCTTTAGTCACTTTCACCTGCCTTTGTGATACAATGAAGACTTCTCATCAGCACAATGCCTTTTCCCCGCCTGCATCCCAATACTCTCTCTGGCTTCCTTTTATCTCTTGTCACACACCAGCCTCAATGGGCTAATTGTAGTTCTGCAAATGTAACTTGTTGTTTCACTGATTTGTAATATTGTCTGTTACTTCCTCTAGATGGAAGCCTCTTCCTCTTTGTCACCACTGATGAACCCTTATTTATTATCTTGGATCCAACCAAGTCTTTGCATGTTTCAGGAAACCTTTCTGCCTCTGTCTCCCTTGCTTTATTTAGGGTTATGGCCTCTATGCGTCCATAGCATGCCATGCATTTCTCTCCCTGATGAGTGTTTCCCAATCTGTATCTTCTAGAAGACTATAAATTTGGTGATAGCCCTCTAGATCGCTATAATTCAGGCTCTTACCAGAACTTGACACATTATGGGCTATTAAGTATTTTTTTTGCCAACTAAACATATAGACAAAGGAACATTTTCATGTCTTCTCAAGAAAAAGTACAGCATAGCAAATATGCCACTATCAAAGTTTTAAGTAAGGAGAATAAAACAATATAGTAGGATGTAAGGACATTAATAATAATAATTTAAAAGAGTAATATCACTAAAAGTATCAAGTATATTGTTTTTCTTCCCTGTGCCTTAATTTCCACAACTTTTAGGTCTGAAAGAATATTTTCAAGCAAACATCTTCAGAAGATAAATTGGGGTAAAAGATTAAGAAATTTAGTGGTGACGCACCCTGGTGGCCTAGCGTCTAGTACACCTGGGAGCAGTGCCACATAAATCCCAAGGTCCTGGGTTCAAGACCCAGGGCTGGAGGAAACGATAAATGTGAACAACTAAATAAAAATAAATAAAAACTTTTTCCTCCTCTCTCTTCCTGCCTGGCCTGCCTACTTGTCTGAACCTTTCCTTTAAAAAAAAAAGTGTCAGGAGACCTAAGAACATCTTATTTTCAAATATCTCTAACATTAAAAGTTACTGATATTGCAATATGTTTAATTTTAAAGGAATTGTGCAGCTGTAGTTCATTTTTCACATGAAGCCATTGATTTAAGGACACTGAGAAGAAACCCCAGATCTGAGACTGGGAGAAGATGAGAGGAAATTAAGAAAGTTAATTTAAAGGGACAGCCCATCACCTCCCACCACCACAAGCCCCATACATACCAAGGACCCAAGTTCAGGCCCCGGGGCTGGTAGGAAGAGCCAAGATGAACACACACATAAAATAAACACACGTGCTTCCTCCTCTTCCCTCTTCCTTCCCGCCTGTCAATTTACCTTTATTCCTGCCTGCACCTTCCCCGCTTTTTATTTAAAAAAAAAAACTTATATAAATTTCAAAGTTGCTAAGAGACCAGAACGTTTTCACCACAGAAAAGAAATGTTATATGATGTGATAGATGATTATGGCAGTAAGCATGCATCAAATGAACACATTATACACCTTAAACTTAGACTAGATTTTTTTAAAAAGGTTACTGAGTTGAAAACAAACACAAAGTTCTGTAGAACTCCTAACTTTATAATCCATTATATCTGAGACACAGAGATAACACTATTCTCTAGCATTAAAGAGATTAAAGCAGTAATATAAGTCCCAATTGAAATAAATTAAAATGTCGTCATTTCCTTTGCTAGACTGAAAATAACCCAAATATTCAGAAAAATAAAATAGCTGAAATGTATATACCTGACAATTTATACGAGCCCACTATTAAAAAGGCCCTAACCCTTGGACTGTTGCAACAAAACTGAGGTTACCAACAGGGAATGGAACGGGAGGGAGGAGAAGTGGTGGCGGGGCCTCCGGACACTGGTGAAGACGCTTGGTGATGTGGTGGAGGGCAGGGCGCGTGGACGTATATATGGGGAATGGGGAGCCTTTACAGGTGAGTTTATTTGAATGTGTAAAAATAAAAATAATTAATAAAAAATAAAGTCTAAGAATATTTAGGAAAAGACCCTAACATATATCCTCTCAGGATAACAAAAGAGAAAAGGACTTAAAAAGAGTACAGACTTGCATTTAGGAGATGAGCAAGTCCCGGGAATGTACTGTGCAGCATGACCATCGTTAGTGACACTGTGCTGTGCACTGAAGGCCGCTGAGAGTGGCCAGAAGATAGCCCAGCACATGCACACAAGTGCTGACCGTGAGAGGTGAGGAGGTGTGAATTACCAGCTGTGGCAGTCATTTCACAGCATGGACACACAGGCGCCATCATGTCATCACCTTACATACACACCATTCTCATGCGCCATTACACCTTGATGAAGCTGGGGTGGGAGGGAGTGAAGGGTGTAGGGTTGCTTGCACTGGGGTCCAGACTGAGCTCATTCCCAATACAGAATCTCAAAGAAAGGCCTGGTCTGGAAGCTTCCAAGTGGTCAACAAAATAAGCTGGTCAAAATACTCAAGCGAAGACATATAGGTCATCGGGTTGAACAATCTAGCTAATAGTTCATCTAGTCATTCTTTGTTTTCCAGTTCAGTGTTCCAGTGTGGATCTGACCGGGGAGGGTTGGGAAGCAAGAGGGGTAGGATAAAGGAGAAACAAAGACACTGTCTCTGGGGAGCGCTGAGGAAAGGTGATGTGGATGATAAAGCAGAAGGTGTGACCATGTGGAAGTAAGTGGGGGCCCTCTGAGGCCCCCTGCAGTGTGATGGAGGTGACCCTGCCTCCCTAGTGGGACAGACGCTGACAAGAGACTTGGCTGTCCTGCAGCAGCAGCGGTTAAGAGGAAGGGGGTGCAACTGCTTGTTGTAAGCTCAACCCTTCTTTGCAGCTCGAATGCTCCACTCTTCAGGAAACTTTAATTAAATGAGTCTATGATTTATAATCAGTTGGTAGCAATTTAATATCTTGTTCAATGACAGGATTGCAGAAGTCGTGTTTGGGTTTTTTTTAAATGTCCATGATGCCAAATAGAGGGTTGAGATGCTAACAGATGCTCAACACGTGCATGTTCAATGGAAAAGTTGAAAGGAAGACATGATCAGCCTCTCTAAAGCTTCCGGAGTGTCTTTCTCACTTAGGGACGACAAGAGACATTCTCAGATCAGAGGGCTGATGCTTGCCCACTACATGATCTATTTTCACTGGGGGAAAAAAAAAAAGCCATCCCGAATGCAAACGAAGTCTCAAAGCCCTACAAAGGACAACCGGGAAAGCACAGTCACTCCTAAATCCCCCTGGGGACCAGGAGCTCTGTGTGCCTGCGTCTGCGGGTGAGTGTGCGTGGGCGGGGGAGGCCAGAGGGAGGAGAGGGCTCCGCGAGTGATTATGTGGAGGGGATTTGTATGTCTCCCCCCCCCACTTTTCTTTGTCCTCTTTCTCCCTGTTCCTCTCTTTGTCCCCCTTTCCTCGTCCCCTTCTTCTGCATTTGTCTGGGAGGATCCTGGAGTGTTCTTTTGATCAACTCAATCTTTCTCTGGCACTTGAGTTCTGATTGGCTGAAGGACTTAGAGGGAGAAAAAAAAAAAACTTTAATTAAGTAGATAATCTCTTCTTTGGAAGTTTGGCAGCTCCATTTCACCTCCCCTTAACTCTGTTTGGGATCGCTTACACACCAAGGAAGTTGGGGTTTCAGGAGAGTTCCATCCCACTCACCCTGAGGAGAATTCTTCCCCATCTTGGCTCCCTGTCTCCCAACTTTCAAAGTGTTTTCTATTTCTGTGACTCCAGAGGATTATGTTTCTTTTGAAGCCTCCTGTGTGCATCTTTCTCTTCACCTGTGTCCTCCAACTCAGCCACACCTGGTAAGTAGCTTGGATCCCTACCTGGAACAGGAACTAGACAAATGCATGGACTAGATGGAGAGGCTCGGTCTACTATCAGAAATGTAGGACCCGCTCCCAGGAAAAACCGTGGTATGGAGTCGGGCTCTTCCTAACTTGTTGGCTGATATCAGTAAATGCTACCAATAATGGAATGGATTAAAAGAGGAAGTGTTCCAATTTTTATGAATTGTTATCCCATAAATGTTCTAATAGTTTGGGAGACAATGGACAGCAGTCCTTTTTACCAAACCCTGATGTCAGCACCGTGGAGAAGAGGCAGGTGGTGCAGAGCCAGGTCTACTGGGCATTGAACCTGCTCTTTGAGGTGAAGCCTGGAGCTAAAATGAATCAGGAGCTTCTTTCATACTTTTTGGCTTCAGTTTGGTTTTTTCAGAGTTTTTAAAGTAACTGCTCATGTCCTCACTAGAGATCAAAATTTCACTTGAGCTGAGTTGGTATTGGGTTAACACATATGTCTGAAATTGTTTTTGAGAAATCTAAACTTCTCCACAAGTATGTTTAGTGTATTGAATTTCTAAACATTTCTAAAGTGCTCAAAAATGAGATGACATGTACAGAAGTGTTTTGTAAGCTTTAAACCTCTGTACAAATGGTAGAGGAGACCAGCTCCATTTAGCTATTGGAAGCCACATGATATCTCTAAACAGACAAATGTTAATGAGCGTGTGTGCACAACACAGAAGTAAGATGTGGGGAATACTTTTTGCTGGGGATGGAGGGAGTTTCTCCCCACTTGAGAGTTTCTCTCCAGTTGTGAGTTTCTCCCCCATTGAGATAGAAGCTCAGCCTCATAATCAGTTCTCATTCTGACCATCTATTTTAACAACATAAGCCAATAGCTACAGAAACGATTGAGGAGGCAAGAGGAGAATTTTCTTTGTTGAAATCAGCTTCCTGTACTGATTGAGAGTGTGCTTTTTAATCACAGACACATATGAGATAGCTGATGAGAAATATGCCAAATCAATACCACAGGTGCAGGTTATGGCGAGCTTTTGTCAATTTCTATGACAGACTGAACCACCAAAGATTTGGTCCATGTTAATTGGCATTTTAATTGAATAGTTCATGCTGAAAGAAAAAGAAATAGCTCTTCTCTTCCCCTCGTGAGAACAAAAAGACAAAAGGGAAAGAAGACTATTTCAGAGCACTTCTGCCGATGTTCATGGTTTTCTTCAGCTGATTCAATGTCAGCAAAAGAGAAACACGAGACTCCTTCCCCAGTCGCCAGGGCAGTGTGAAGAATTGTTCTATAAAAATACCTTGACTGTGTGTCCCTTCCCTGCTGGAGAGGGTCATGTTCGCTTCACTCCCATGCTGACACCCCGCGCTGGAAGGTGGCCGGGTTGCTTGTCTGTCCAGATTCAAGTGTTTGGATTCAAAAAGGAAAAAGAAAAAAAGCGACGTGAAAGAAAGTTCTAATTTTAAAAAGCCAGGGTTTAAGAACCGCTTCTCGACTTGCCTGATTTGAGGAGGAAATGCGCAAATCTCTTGACTAATGCAACTAGATTTTAATTGCTTTGTCCCTATCAGCCCCGATTTGAATTAAACATATAGACTTTGCCAAGAGTCTGTTTTGGGGAGCATTTGAACAGCCATTTTTTAAGTTAACAATCAATCTTGATTATTCTTCTAATGGGACTATGGGGCTTTTGCATAAAGGTCATCTGTCCTTTTGCGCCATGCAGAAAATTTGACCAACTGCGGACTTTCAGATGCTTCTTTTAATGCTCCGTTATCAACCTTTTATGCAAGGACCTCAAAAGCATTTAACAAGCAGAACCACGGTTTCTGCATGGCTGTTCAGTTGTAGGCTGGCCTGAAACTACTGTCGAAAAGTGTCCATCAACAGAAATTCCTGCGCCTGAAAAGGAAACAATAAAATGACATTCACCTACAATATGCAGTTTGACCAGCAAGCTCAGGAGACAACAATTGGGGAAAAAAATCATTCTTCCCTAGTTTCTTATTATTGGGACACTTCTAAGAAGGATCTTAAAATAACTTGAACAAATATTTTCTTTGAATTTGTTTTACTTACTCCTAATGGTTCCCCAAAAGAGAATGGGCATGCATGCCACAGCCACGCAGACAGTGATGGGTCTGATGGTGGCAAGCTGAATGAATTTGACTTTTCATTTTTAACACACTTACTTGTCTGTACTGAAAGGGCTGAGAGTATGCTGTTCTTTAGCTCTAGCCTTGCATTGACGCCACAGGATTCCCAGTCATAACGGGCCTTGTTAGTTCTTTCCATTTCTTCCCCTCTCTCTCTGTTCAACTCCATCAGCAAATCAGAAAGATGCACTTAGACACAGAGGTTAATTATGTCTCTGCTCTTACTCTTTAACAGAGTTCACTACCTCTTCTTCCCAAAGGATTCAAACAGGATCAGTTTATTTTCTGCAGAGCAGCAAGAATGTATCTGGAATTTTGAAATAAATCACCCCTTGATCATCTCTGCTTGTGTTTTTAAATAACCTTTCCATGGCTCCTGAAATGTTGTCCTGATAATGACAGGCAGAATCCCTGCTTCAGCTATTGTGTGTGTGTGTGTGTGGAGGGGGGAATCTTTGAATCTGTATTCTTACCATTGACTGCTCTGTAGATAAACTGGTTGTTCTCCACACGCGTGCTACTATTTTCAATGTTATTACAAACAATGAAATATATATGCATTTAAAGTCATTGAATTCATGGCATTTTGTTGTCATATTAAGTTTTTGTTGAGTGCTTCCCACTGACAGATATAAAAAGAATAAGTGCAGTCAAGTGAGGATACGCTAGACTCTCATATTGGGAAGGAAATCTCATTTTCACAGAGACTGGGACTCTCTGAAGTTAGGGAAATAAAAAGTAAGAGGTGAGAAATTGCTTTGGAATCTGGAAAATAAATTGCTTCTTCTTCCTCTCTCTTCCTGTCTGCCTACCTACCCACCTTCATTCTGCCTGTACCTTCCCTTGGAAAAAATAAGAACTTGACATTTTTTTGTGTGGTAATAACATTGCATTAAAGCACTATATAAATTTCGGGTGTACATCATCATAAATCAAGACCTATATATACTACATTAAGTTCATTACTAATTCTATGCAATTGACCCTTTTGCCCGATTTTTCCAATCCTTCCCCACCTCTCTTCTGGCAACCACCAATTTCATTAGAGTTTTTCATATGAAATTCGTTTATATAGGTGATTAGGAAGATGCTCTGAGCATCTTTATTTAATTGAAAATAACTGTGAGGGAAAGAGCTGCCCTTTTTTGTGATACTATATAGCGATAAATAGGGTATAAAAAGAAGCAGAAGAAAAGGAATTTTAATCCAAATCCTATCTCTTCCATGGAAAGAGTTTACTTTTTTCTTTTTCCCAGCAGGACAATTAGTTTGCTGCTGCTCCATAGCAGGCAATATTATCCTTTCTTGGGCTATTATTGATCAAATCCCTTTTTCCTGAGCTCCATTCACTGTGTTTTCTCTCCATCAGAAAGGCAGAGGAGAATTCATGGAGCTTAGAGAGAGGTCAATATAATATGTCTTAGAATAAACCCTCATTTTTCAGAAAGCAGATTTTCTTACTCGGTAAAAGACCAGATGGGTTCGCAGGGGAAACTCTGAGCTTGGTTCACATAAACAGCATTTCCCCATCGCCTCCCCTTTGAAATATGCCCACACTCCAGGCCTTTCACAGGAAACCTCCGTCCTCTCTGGGCAGGTCTCTAGTCTCATTATAAGTCACACTTTTATGAGTTGTTTTTCTCCATCTTTATTGTAGACCCTTGTTATTGATCAAATCATTTCTCCCTCTGTTTCTTGGGTCAGAGTTTTCTCCAGGCCAAGAGAAATAAGACCATTAGGGGATCATTTAAATTCACCATTATCTGCCCAGTCCAAGCTCACTTTTCTTAAAAGACTGTTTTCCCGACTTTGCATTCTCCGGTCCCACCGCAGGGTACGGTAGTCTCAGTAAGATCTTGAAAGTGGACAATATTCCACCTTTCTGCGAGACTCAATACATGAAATTCTTGTGTTTTCTAGGCCAAGCGTATCCTACCTTCCATAATGAGGAATTTCCCCTTCATTCAAAAATAATTCTTTTTTGCTATCATAAAGCTCATCCTTTTCCTTTACTCAGCTCTTCAGGTCAACCATGTCAGACTTCAAAGTTTCCATTTTACGTCAACATGAAAATAATCATAGCAAATCATCCCATCTGACACTTCTTCGTGTTAATCCAGTGCATCTGATGGAGACTACATTGCGTCGATTATTGGCTTAGGAGCATTCTAGTGCTTAATCTTATATTTTGAGCCATTTCATACTCTTACAAAACACAGCATAGACAATGAACTTCCAAAACTCAGTCCCAACAGGTATCGATCCCTGATTAATCTTCTGCCATCTATAATTTCTGCAGCATTTTCAACTGTATTTATTCTCTTTGTCTCAATCTTTCAAATACAATCAAGGGTGAAAATAGAAAGAAGAGGAATAGGAAAAGCAATCTCCTATCCTGTGTCAGAGAGATCTAGAGCCAGGAATGAGTACATCTCAGGGGAAGCATCATACAACTATAACTGCCTTTGGGAGAAAGAAAATCACAAATATAAATAAGCGAAAAGAGAAGATTCATTCAAATACCTACTTGAGTTCATTTGTTTGAGTTGTGGCTGGAGAGCAAAGACAACAGAAACTGAGAACTGGATCATATTAAGGAGAGGACATTTTTACCATTTAGTTCTATTAATCAGGAATAACGGTACAAAAGTGCCAGTCTGTCACTGTCCCTTGAACTGTTTACCTAATTGTCTAATAGGAAAACTCTTAGAGTTACCAGGTATACTTATCTTCTTGATCCTAAAATAAATTGGCATTGCATCCAGCAATGCAGTTGAAAACATGGATATATTCTAAAGCCTACACTGCAGGGACTCAGGTAAGGAGATGCGACCACAGAACAAAGTCCCCTCTCTCCATCATGATGCTGGAAGAAGTTCCTGCAATCACAGGCTTGCGGGAACAGTGGCTTGAACTGTTCCTTAGCAGCTTTTGCTTAGAGAGAATAAGTACAGAGAATAAGTACAGCTTATTCCCAGTTGAGTCCTCATTTAAATGCTAAGTGCTCAAGTGCTTTTTTGTAGCTCAGAGTTTCTCCACAGAGTTGACTACAATACAAAAAGTAGGAATGAGGACAAGGAAAGACCATCTACTGCTCTATAAAATATCCTAGAATGCAAATGACATTTCAGTGTCAGGGTGAAGAGATGATCCCATAAAACTGTGTGACAGGTTTGGAAAGGAATCTGCCTGAGATTGTTTTACAGAGATTTGTGGTATACAGCTGTCCCGTGGGCTATGATTTGGATTTTTCCAATAATTATGTGCAAAGGGCTAGATTTATGTGATTTCAATGAAAATTTCAACATCAGGACTACTACTAAAAGTGATATGTCTGTTTATTTTTTGGAACCAACTGGTTTATGAGACTTCTTTCTCATATTGTAGGGTACTGCATTAAAATATAGAAAATTCACATTAAGAATAGTTTAAGACACGCCCTGGTGGAGTAGTGGTTAGGTCAATCGCCTCCAAAGGACACAGGCCGCACACCCCTGAGTTCGAGTCCTAGGTCTGGGAGGAAACGTCAGCGTGAACAACTAAAATGGAAATACAATAAAATGCTTCTTCCTCCTTTCTCTTCCTGCCTGCCTGCCTACTCACCTTCTTTCTGCCTGTATCTTCCCTTTAAAGAAAACAGTGTAAGCATTGCCTATGGGGCTAAATTCCCTTTGAAGAAGAGGTGGAAATTGAATCAATGAAATGGGGTGGAGACATGACTGAAAGCCATGTATTCCCTCATTTTCCTCGTCTGTTCTCAGAAAAGCCTTCAGGGGACCCCAGTCTGAGTTGCAATCAAGTCCTGTCTTTTTCCTCGAGGGGACTCGCCCAGAGTCCACAGGGGCAGAGCCTGCACTTCCCGACCCTCCTCTCATCTGCTGCTGCTCCACTGAAACTCTCTCTGCCTGACCCACCTGTGTGCTCTCCCGGCAAATTTTTAAGTGGGAGGAATTTGTCTTTGAGATGTGGAATATTTCTCTTCCCTTCCAGACATCAGGTATCTTGTGTCTTCTTTTCCTAAATCTAATCCCTTCCCCTAACTAAATAACAAAGAGCCTGTTTTTCATTATTTTTGCTTTACAATGGATAAGAATCGTCATATTGTTCATCCTGGAAAAAAATTTACATTTTCAACTTAACTCGATCTAGTTACACCGTGAATTGCCTATAACTGAAATCTTCTTGTGTACTGTCAGAGAAGGTAGTGAAGAAAATGTCTGAACCAGCTGTAAGTGTAAGTGTGCATCTCTGTGTGCGCATCTCTGTGTGTATATGGATGCATATCTATGTGTATGTGCCTATTTGCATGCTGGTGCATGTGTGTTCTGTGGATGACATGCTGCAGAAGGTAGAGAGAGTCCCAAGGAAACTTGCACTCCCTGGTCCAAGGCATCTTGTGAGTTCTCTGAGGTGAAAATTTGACGGTCAGACATTCGTTGTGAGATAAAGTTGCTGCATGGAGCACCTTGTAGCTAAAGCTCCAGGCAGCTCCCTAGTCTGGACCCTCCCCTTAACCCTTGGTCCCTTGCCCCCGTGCTCTCTTTGTGCCAAATCACCAGATTCCTGTCTGTGTCCATGGTCCATCACTCTGAATTACAAGAATCAGATGATCTCATCTGAATGAGGCCAACTGGAGCTTTCTGACCTAGAGACTTTTCATGGACATTGAGAGATGAGATTAAAGGGCAGGAAGAGGCCACACGGGTTATACAAAGATGCACAAGGACAGAGCAGAGGGGCAGAAAAGGAGGGGGGTCAGAGGTCACTGAGATGAACATCCTGGCATTAAGATGAAAACACCAAACTCTGGAGATTCTTATTAAGAACCTTTGCCTTTTAAAAGCATGTGTGGGGAAGAGAAAAGGGAACCCTAATTTAATTCTAAGCTATGGCAGCCACTGGGATTCAGACATTTCCAGGAACTTCAACAGAGTAGTGAGGCTGGCCTGCAAGAAGCCTGTTGATAAGACTGTGTTCTTTCCTGGGAAGGAAATGAGGGGAGTGGGAACCAGCACACAGCTTGACCTTAAAACAGGTCCTGGTCATGCAAAGGGAGAATACACCTAAACCAGCACGGAGCCTGGCGCTCCTGGTCCAGCGCTGTCTGGGCTCCGGGTTACGTAGAATCAGACGTGTTCTCACCAAGCAATGTGATGTCCACAGAGCGCCCCAGGGGCTGCGCTGCTTTGGAGAACACCCCCAAATAGAAATAGGTGAAACTAACTGGACTGCAATCTCTGGTCTACAATTAGAACCAACAGAGAACAGCAACTTACAATGTTCTTGAACTTTCTAATGTGTTAAAATAATGTACATTTTTTTTCAAATGGTATCAGGTGAAGAGGGTTTTGGAAATCAGTGTTTGGGCCTGTGGACAATCAATGTGAGACAAGACAAAAGAAAAGCGGAGACTGCCTACGAGCTCAGAAAGACGCCTTGTCGTTTGCATCTGTCTGCTCAGTCTCCTGTCACCCATGCCCGAGCACCTGTGCTCCCCAGAGTCTCAGGAGCCGGCGCCCAGGAGCCCTCTTGTGTGGAAACTCCCCAGAGGGTGCTCACTCTGCAATATATGCGGATCAACTTTAAGTGTCCATACTGAGTCCGCTCTCCAGATGCGGTCCATACGGACACAACTTTTCCTTCAGCAGAAATACAAGTTTGGGAAAGTGCCACCCACCCTTTCCCCAGCCTCCCCATGGTGAACACTTGACAACTCCATACAGCTTTCCAGATTTCACCAGTTTCACATGTCCCAGCTGGTACTCCGGTGTCCTAGACTGATAGAACACCTGAAAAGAACACCAAAGAAAAGCAGACAGTCAGGAGACAGAAGAATGGGGGAGCCCTGTCGGTCAAGGCCAGGCACCAGGGCACCTGGCAGGTTGATGGGACGTGGTGTCACTCACATCCTCTGCCTCTGGGACTCACAGTTAGGCCAGAGGCAAATTTAGGCAGAGGCTCTCACCAAGTCACCCTCCTTGGGATTATGTTAAGTGAAATAAAGCAAAAGAAGAAAGGCAGACACCGGATGACCTCACTCATCGGGACATGAAAAGACAAAGCAAAGGAACAGATGAAACAAAACCCACCCTTGAACACTGGCAGTTGAACTGAGGTGACGAGTGGGGAATGGGGCGGGGTGGTCCAGTGGACAAGGGTGAAGAACTCTTGGTAATTTGGTGGTGGGCAAGACACATGGGCAGAAACTTTAGGATGGGCACCTGCACATATGAGTCTATATTATATATTATTTTGTAAAGCAAAGTGAACCCTATATATATCTATATATAATTTTTTAAATAAATATATGTAGATTAAAAAAAAAAGCCTCTCCAGGCCTCTGGGGACAGGGACAGGGCTAGAGTGTCAGTCGGAATCTTTTTGAGGGCTGATCCTGCTTACCTGCGGGACACTCGTGCCCATGGATTAGTTCCTGAGCCTCTGGAAGCTGCAGCTGCCATCAGACCTTGCAGAGGCGCTAACTCTTCTGGGAGTGGCTGCAGTGAAAGACCTCCAGGGCAGGTGGCACTGGCCAGAGCCACAGGTACTTTTGACAAAGGGCAAAGGCACTTTATCACGAGGCCGCTGCGGCTGAGGCAGGGCGGGCCTCAATGGAACGCCAGAGAGACTCTAGCTGCTACTTTTCGAACCGTACATGTCTCTGCAAGGGCGGCACCTTTGAAGAGGTTCCAGGGCGAACCCACCACTTGGACTCTATCTGGGCAGGTCGGGAACTTGCTAGGGCTACGGGCCCTGGACGTTTATCCTAATGAGTGACTACCGGTCTTCCCAGGAGAGCGTTTGCTCTAAAGGAGTAGAATGGGGGAAGATGCAGAGTGAAGTTTAGCACTTGAACCTGTTAGCAAGCCCCTCAGTTTCGGTCCAGTGAAGGGCTTTGAAGGATGGAGAAGGAGGGGGCATTGTCAGCAACAGCTGAGAACTATTTTACTAAAACCTCTAAGATCTCTGGACACCAACGGCGGTTCTGATGCCCACGTGGAAAAATAAAATTCTAAAAGAAGTTAAAAGACACGTGTCCCTACATTAAAAACACAGCAATAGTTTTTGTAGAGAATTTTTAGATGTGCAGGAAAGTGACCAGAAATTGCAGAGTCCCCATCTACTTCCCCAGCCCCCCACGCCCGCCCCGTTATTAACACCTGGCATTAGTGAGGTGCCTCTGCTTCTTCCTGCTTTTTTATACGGACCCCAGTGTGAGCAGCAGCAGTCTTCCTCAAAACGCGCCCAGGAGATGCAGAGCCTCCACCTGGCAGATGGGCGACGGGTAGACATGGGCGCGGGAGGGAAGACGGGGGCAAAGGAACACGAGAGAAGCAGCAGCAACCATGTGACAGATGACCAGTATCATAACATCTCACGGAGACCTCCAAGAAGAAATGCTTACCGAGAACTCTTGGGGGATCAGCCCTGCAGTAGCAGATGGGAACAAGAGCAAGAGAAAAGGGCTGCAGAAAAGCTCAGCAGTGAGGGGGGCGCTGCAGCACCAGCCTGACTGGCTTCCAGCTTTGCCTTTACTGTGTGACCCTGTGTCTGTGAAATGGAAGCCATGATACTTTTATCTCATTGTAATTGTTGTGATTATCACATGTGATAAAAATCATGGAGCGTACTTAAAACAGTATGTTTACAAGAATAAACGCTCAGGGAGCGCCCTGGGGAGTAGTGGTTGGATCCGCCGCTTCCGAAAGACAGCGGTCCACATAGAACCCCAGGACTCAGTTTCATGTCCCTGGACCAGGGGCAACAGGCAAGATGAACAACTAGATATAAGAAATAAATATTTCTTCCTCTTCCGTCTTCTTGCCTGCTGGCCTGCCTACTCGCCTTCATTCCTGCCTGCTCTTTTCCTTAAAAAAGTATGTAATAATCTCACTGAGAATTCACATACTATAAAATTCACCTATTAAAGTGACAAATCAACGTTTTTATTCTGTCACAAATGTATGAAACCCTTACAACAATTAGTTTTAGAACATTTTCATCACCCCCAAAGAGAAGCCACATATTCATCAGCAGTTCTTCCCATGTGCCCTCCCGTCAGCCCCTGGCAACTGATCAGCTGCTTCTCATGTGGCAAATGATGTCTGTTCTGGACATTTCACATAAACAGAACCACTCGATCTATGGCCTTTCGTTTCAGACCTAGAACTGAGTTCTCATTTCTTCTTATGGCAGCAGAAATCGCACAGATTGACCACGCTCTGCTTGCCCCTCAGTCTTGGGTGGACAGTGAGGCTGATTTCACGTTTAGCCTGTGAAGAACAGCGCTAAGCATATTCACGTGCAGGTTTGGTTGGACAGGTGTGTTTCACTGGCTCACACGGAAACTTGTTTGATCTTCTGAAGAATTGCCAGATTATTCTCCAAAATGGCTGTACCATTTCATAGTCCCACCGGTTCTCAGGGTTCTGATTTCTTCACAGTCCTGTCAGAAATTACTATTCTTGGCTAACTTTAGCTTAGAGAACATGGGTCCTTTTGTGCTTCCCTGATGACTTCTGGTACTGAGCATCTACTCATGTACTTACTGACCATCTGGAGAAGTGGCTAAGCAGATCCTGTGTCCATTTTTAATTGGGTTCTTTGCCTATTTATGATTTAGTTGGAAGTACTCTGTATAAAGCACTTCTGGATACAGGTGTCTAATCTGATAGGTTACTTGCAAACATTTTCTCTCATTTTGTGAGTTGTCTTTTTACTGTCTTGATGGTTCCTTTTGAAGCACAAAACATTTTAATTTTTGATAAAATCCAGCTTATCAATGTTCTTTTCTGTTTTGATATCATATCAAACAAACCACGGTACCCCAGGTCATATAAACTTATACCTATGCTGTCTTCTAAGAGTTTTATAGTTTTAGCTCTTACAATTTGGTCTATGATTCATTTTGAGTTCGTTTCCTTTTTCTTTCATATTTATTTCATTTTTTAGGAGAGGAAAAAAGAGGATAAAGAAGCTCCCCCCGCCCCCAAAGAAAGGTGCAGGCAGGAATGAAGGCAAGTAGGCAGGCAGGAAGAGAGAGAAGGAAGCATTTAATATTTTTAATTAGTTGTTCATCTTGGTTGCCTATCCCTTGCCCTGGGTCCTTGGAATACACGTGGCCTGTGCCAGCTGAGGCAGTGGGCTTAACCACTAAATCACCAGGACACACCAAGAAGCATGTGTTTTTAAGGAAGGGGGGAGGGAGAGAGAATGCACCTTTATTTAATTGTTTCATTGGGGTCATTCTGGCCCCAGGTTGTAAACCAGGTCCTTGGGCTTTATATAATCTATGCCCCAGATGCCAACTTACTGTCCGAGCCACCAGGGTGAGCCTTGAACTGCCATCTTGTGTGGGGTGTACAGTTCCAGCCCAACTTCACTCTGCGGCATGTGGATATTCAGTTGTTCCAGCATGACTGGTTGACTACACTACGAATAGGTAAGATGGAACAGAACAACATGAGCAGAGGCATCAAAGAATAGATGTACGGATGTCCAGAATAGCAACTGATTCATTTTGACCAGAAGAGAGGACAGAGAGGGCCACTTCAAGGGAAATGAGGCTGGAAAGGCAGGGAGGGTCAAGAGAGTTAAATAGCTGCAACAGCTCAAGAACCTGCAGCAGGGTGGCGTACGGACCACACTTGCAGGACTGTGAGACCACAAGAAGCAGACTTCAGATCCAGTTGAAGGCTCTACAATAGCCTGGAATGAAGCAAAAACTCTAAGAGATCAGCAGTAGTCTTTCACAGTGGTCTAGGTCACTGGCCACGCCTGAGGCGGGGACAGCGAGAGTCAATGGGACAGGGAGAGAGAAACGAGGGAGCCGATATGTGAAAAATATAGTCAAGAGAAAACACACAGGAGTCTTAACTGATTGGCTGGTGAAAGTAGATTACGCAAGATTTGGGAAAAAATGATTCCATTACAAAAAAAAAAAAAAGAGTCAAATCAGTAGAAACAGTTAATTTTCAGGAAGGATGAGTTAGTGTCTGCAACGAGAAACATTTCCCACTGAGAAGCCCTTCATTCATTTGGGAATGCAGCTCTGAGCCTCAGAGGAAAGCTGGGGCTGAAGATAAAGACCAGGGAAGACACTGCACAGTCGCTACTCTCTAGTCTCTAATCTCTCCACACAGCTGTTCCTTCTGAGCCTTCTGCTCCCAACCCTGAAACGTGAGTTCCTTTGTGCTTTCATTCAACAAGTATTTATTAAATGTGACTATCCCCAGGTACTGTTCAAAACATTGGTTATGCTTGATGAACAGACTCAAAAAAATGAAAAATAATATAAAAACAAAAATAAAAACAAGAAAGCAGTAGCAACAACAAAACTCCCCCAAAATAAGCTGCCTTAATGAAGTTCACTGTCTAGAGGGAGAAGCAAAAAGTAGACAAATAAATAAAAAGGCAAAATCTAGGCACACCCTGGTGGCTTAGTGCTTAAGTCCACTGTCTCTGACAGGTATAGTCCACATAATATCCCAAGGACCTGGGTTTGTAACAACCAGGATGAACAACTAAATAAACTAAATGTTTAACAAATGTAACACCTAGTGTTCAGGTAATGCAAAGTGTGGTGGAGAAAAATGGAGCAGAAAAAAGGGAAAGGAGACATTTGCAATTATAAATAAGATGATCAAGGAAAACTTTGGAGAGAATAACACATTTGACTTAAAAGGCCTGATGCAGGTGAAGGAACGAGTTATACGATGTCTGAATAGAAAACATTCCAGCAGAGAGGACAGTGAGTTTGATGGCCCAGAGGTTGGAAAGTGCCTGGGTGTTGGACCATCAGTAGTCACTTACACTGTTTCTTGGTTATTGTAAATAATGCTGCAATGAACATAGGGGAGTTTATGGTTTGTTTTTTTAAATTAGTGTTTTTTTAAATTTTTTGTATAGATATCCAGGAGTAGAATAGTTGACTCATATGATAATTTTAGCTTTAATTTTTTGAGAACTGTCCACATTGTTTCCTAAAGTGGCTGCACCAATTTACACTCCCACAAACAGGGTACACATGTTCCTTTTCTACACATCCTTGCCAGTACTTGTTTTTAGTCTTATTGATACAGGCCATTGTCATAGGTGTGAGGTGATAGCTCATTATGGTTTGGATTTCCATTTCCCAAATAATAAGTAATAATGAGCATTGTTTCATGTGGTTGTTGCTCATCTGAAGGTCTTCTTTGCAGAAAATTCTTTTCAGAATTCTTCCCATTTTTTGATTGGGTTTAGTTGTTGTATGATTTCTCTCTGTATCTTGGATATTAACTCCTTGTTGGACTTTGAGGTGCAAATATCTTCTCCCATTCAGTAGGCCGTCTTTCCATTTTAATGGTCACATTTTTCGCTGTGTAGAAGTTGTTAGTTTGAGGTAGTCCTATGTGTTTGTTTTTGCTTTTGTTTTCCATCTCTAAGGAAGATATCTTGGAAGGTATCATCTATGTTTCATCTATGTATTTTCTAGTCTTATGTCCAAGTCTTGGACCCATTTTGAATTAATTTTTGTCTATGGAGTTAGTAGTGTTCTTTTGCATATGACTGTTCAGTTTTCCCAACGCCATTTGTCGAAAAGACTTCCTTTCTCCATTGTATTCTCTTGGTTCTTTTCTTGTAAATAAACTATTCATACATGTGTGAGTTTATTTCTGTGCTCTCAACTCTTTTCCATTGATCCGTGTGTCTGTTTTTATTCCAATACTAAACTGTTCTTTGTTCGTTTGATTTTTAAAGGAAAGGTACAGGCAGGAATGAAGGCAAGTAGGCAGTATGGAAGAGAGAGGAGAAGAAGCACTTGACTCATTTTTTATTTTGCTGTTCACTTTCATTGTTCCTCAGTCCTGAGTCTTGAATTCAGGTCCTTGAGATGTATGTCAACTACACCCAGTGAACTTAACCACTAAGTCACCAGGCCCTGCCAATACCATACTGTTTTGATTACCATCACTTTGTAGTATAGTTTGCTGTCAGGAAGTGTAATACCATCATTTCCCCCTCTGTACGACCTTGGCTATTTGAGATCTTTTGTGGTTCTACATAAATTTTAGTATTGTTTGTTCTATTTCCTTGAAAAATTCCATTGAAACTTTGGTAAGGATTGCATTGAATCGATATATTGCTCTGGTAAGATGGCCATTTTCACAATGTTGAGTCTTCCCATGAGTCTTTTCTTAATATGGATATTTTGAATATTGTAAGGCAGCCATAATGTTTGAAAAGTGGCTGCAAATAACTTGGGGGTTAATAACACAAGTCAGTTTATGGGAATGTGGTCCAATTAAGGCTTACAGTATAGTTTCATGGCAAATGTTCAATTAAATGTGATTGAGCAATCAACTGGGCTAGATCAGCATATTATACAAATCTTTAAATACTGTAGGATCTTTGAAGAAAAAGAATACTCTGGTATCTCTGCTCATCACTCTTTGTGATTTCAACTTAGTGTCCTCTCACAGGGAGTATCTTGCCAGGCTCATGGCGAAGCTTTCTCCTTGGTCAGGCACTCAATTTTTGTTTTGTTGCTTTGTATTCTTTCCAGATACTGTTTGTTTTGTGGACTAGGAATTAGCCTCTATCGGGCCTGAAAATCCCCCAAAGTCTTTGAAAGTTATTCCTAACATAAAGATTGCCCTTCTGAGTCAGAGAGTGTTCAGGCTCCTTTCTCTGAGGCCAGGGACCTGGTAAGTTTCTCTAACATCAGTCTTTATGGATCAGAAATTTATCTCCAAATCCACAGTGGTTTGGGCTGTTGTGAATTCATTTAAATAATTTTGAGTTTACTTTTGTCTGTGGCTGGTATTACTGCCTCCCAAGAGAGTAATGCTTCTTCATTAAGCCTAAGCTGACTTCATTTTGTCTGCCAAGCTCTAAAAGTAGGGCTTAGTTTTGCTACACTCTGCAGTCTAATGATTTTCTAAAATGGTTACATTTTTTTTTCAGAATCTTTTTTACTTTCTCTCACAGGGCAGCCTTCCAGTTTATTAATACTTTTCTCAAAAACTACCCATGTTTTAGGTGTGGTGTATGTTCTGAGAGTCAGCCAAGCTCTTTTGGCCTCTTACAGGAGACTGAACATTCTCAGTCTATTTCATTTCCAATCCACTTTCTGATGATGGGCAGCATCTCGTTGGCCGTTAGAATTGCAGGGATAGACTTACTTTCATGGAACAATACGTGTTCCATGTTACTTTCTCCCATTATAATGAAAAAAGAAAGATAATATATCCTATCTTTGGATGAATTTTCAAATGCTTGTACTGAAGTCCATTTGCCACATTTCCAGCATTCCAGATTTTGTGTGTGTGTATAGCTTCTTAGTTTTACATAATTACAGATTTGTAGAAGCTTGCAAAGAAATGTACAAGATATTCCCACGCACCCTTTCCCCAGCCTCCCCCAATGCTAACATTTTACAACTATAATACAAGGTCCATAAAGGTTATTCAGATCTCACCAGTTGCACATAAACTCATTTGTGTGTGTGTATAGTTTGAAGCAATCTTGCCACATGTATAGCCTCGCATAATTATTTCAAAATCAAGACACTTAACTCTATCATCACCACAAGCCTGTCTGATGTTGCCCCTTTATAGGCGTACCTGTACCCCCTCCCGCACCCTGGTGACCAAGAATCCAGTTTCCAGCTCTGTAATTATGTATTTCACAATCTCTATATAAATTAAATTGTGAGGTATGTGTCCTTTAGAGATTGGCTTTGATGACTCAGTGTAATTTCCTGAAGGTTCATCCAAGTTGGTGCCTGTATCTGCAGCTCATTCTTTTTACTGCTAAGTGGTGTCCGTGCATGGATGCACCACAGTCTTCTTTTTGTCACTCAACCTTTGGAGAATACCTGGGTAGTTCCAGCTTCTGTCTGTGAGCATCCGCGTACAAATTCTCGAGTTAAATGAAGTCTTCATTTCCCCAGGGATAAACGCCTAAGAGAGGAACTGCGGAGTCATGTGGCAAGTCCATTTTTAGCGTTGAAAGGAAGAGCTTTCCAGAGTCAGATTATTTATTTTGAGAAGTCCATTATGCCTCAATCCCTGGACGGAGAGTCTACCATTTACCTTTTTCTGATTAGAGGACTATTCTTTCCAGAGTCCAGTGGAGTCAGACAGACCTCGATTCAAATCCTCCTTCAGTTACTTATTAGCTGGGTGAGCATGAAAAATATATTTCACTTTTTTGAGTCTCTGATTCCCTAGTTGAAAAATAGGGGTAAGAATTCCTGAGATGCGTGAATGCCTGAGACGGTAAGTTAACAAGATCTACGGGAAAACACTGAGAACAGCATTGGGTACATAATTGCAAGCTGACTCTCTTGCCATGCTAGGACAAAGTAATACTTGAACCTGACTTATGGACCCACCACTTATGGCGTTTCAAGTTTTAACTGACCTTAAAAGTCCAAACAAATAAAAATATTAGCCCCTTTCGTACATACTCCTTTTTAGTAAATAAAGTCCCTTGAATAGATTCCTTATGTATACTTTTTCCTTGGCAAAATCATTTTCCCTTTCCTCCTATCAATGATATTTGCTGAAGTAATTCTTACAATGCTTGTCAGCAGAAATGAGTTGGTTATCTCCATTCAACTCTGCGGGTTTTCTCTCTTCTAGGTCAGTGAACAATTTCCTGATGACTGGCCCAAAGGTAAGAAACACAAAACAAAAAACAACCAACCCTTTGATTCATTTGGGTATCACTAATCCCCATTTCTTGACTAAAAACTATTAGACAGGCTGATTCACCTACATTATAACCACATCTAGCAAACTAGTGATGGACAAGACAAGAACGTAGGAGCACTGGCTCCAAACTTCTGCTTGAGTTTCCTGAGCCCAAGTCAACAGCCTTTCCCAGTGTCAGGCTTGTCACACATCCTTCTCCATGTGGAGATGGGACACAGTTTCCCATCTTTAAAATTCTGGGGTTGTATACATGATCTCTTTGGATGCTCTTCGTTGCGATAGTAATGGAGAGATAACGGGTGAAAATTCACGAAAATGTAACTTGGCTCATTTGGGATCAGTAGACAGGTCTAGTATATCAAGTCCACTGGGGTGTAGTCTCAGAAAACAGTCTCATTCCTAGGTCTACTAAGTGCTAGCCAGTTAGGCAAACTCTTACTTCATCTCTCCGAGCCTCAGGTTCCTCATCTACAAAATGGTACCTACTTTGCATGGTTATTTGTGATGTTAGAGACAGCATTTTTCTTGTTACTGTTTGTTTTTAAAG
>RJWH01002746.1:51113-119129 GCA_004363575.1 Solenodon paradoxus
CCACCCCCCACCCCCTCCGAACCTGAGTCCTTGGGATAGATGTGGACTACATCTGATGGCCTTATCTGCTAGGCTGTTGGGGGCGCGCCCAGAGACAACATGTTTAAAATGCTCACTTTGTCATTGTTTTGGAAATGGGAGAGTGGGCAGGAAGAGAGATTCTTGGGCACTTTCGGGCTAATGCCTTCCAAGTGCAGCAGCTGTGAGTCTGAGCTTGACCCCTGTCCCTGCAGGCTTACCTGATCTACTCCAGCAGCGTGGCAGCTGGCGCTCAGAGTGGCATTGAAGAGTGCAAATACCAGTTTGCCTGGGACCGCTGGAACTGCCCCGAGAGAGCCCTGCAGCTGTCCAGCCACAGCGGCCTGCGCAGTGGTAAGGAAAGCCTTGGCCAAGGGTCCCTGGACCCCCTGGCTACAGGTTAGAGCCTCACTCTCCAGGGATGGCCCCCGCCTCCTCCACACCGTGCAACTCACCTGGTCTCTGTTCTCAGGTCACCTTCCCCCTGACATTGGTTCTGCTCCTTCTCGAGTTCCTCTTTCCTATCACAGAGCTTTTCTCTCTTCTCCAACACGCACACTGCTCAACCAAAGGATCTTGCCTTACTCCTAAGGTGCAGGCTGGGGTGACGCTTTCTTCATAATCTAAATCACGTCAGGAGTAGGTAGGGTTTCAGAATTCTTTGTGCCTCTTTGTCCCGTCCTTCAGTAGGCTCAATAGAGAGGCCAAGGCAAGTGGGGACTGACCTGGGGACCAGAGTCCCATGGAGAAGACAGAGAGTGGTCATGACAGGCAGTGTGAGAGCTGCCAGTGGGAGGTTCTTTTCCAGGATGGACTGGCACATGCCTCTTAGACGTCAAGGTTGTGGAAGTTCTTCAGGACATGGCCTTCACATTCATCTTCCCCATGAATTCCTCCAGCTCTTTCCCACCTACACCCTTTACAACCACGCGTCAACAATAATCTAGTCATCTAGTCACAAAGAGTGACCTGAGAAGATGGGGGGAGACGAGTAGGGCTGGCGCAGACCCTGGCAGAGGGTAAGATCCGTGATAAAGGTGGGGAAGTAGGATGGAACCGGGAACCCACGGGGAATGGAGGGTGCAGTGGTGGTATTAGAGGAAGACAGGCTGGTGTTTCCCTGAGCTGGAAGCCTCCTTCTAACTCTTCCAAATGTTGGTCCCTGCAGCCAACCGGGAGACAGCGTTTGTGCACGCCATCAGTTCTGCTGGGGTCATGTACACCCTGACCAGGAACTGCAGCCTGGGGGACTTTGACAACTGTGGCTGCGATGATTCCCGAAATGGGCAGCTGGGTGAGTATGACAGGCGGCGGTGGGGCCGGCCAGTCGAGTTCACTAAGAAATGAAAAGCTTGGTGGGTAGCTTGGTGGTGCAAAGAAAAGGTGTATTCTTCTAAATCTGAAGGAAATCAGAGTGATTTAAAACCAAACCCGGCGGCGACCACCCTGGCTATGCAGCTCAGGGCGCTTCTTCCACGGAGTGGTTTCCTGAACGTAAACCCGGGTGTTAACGAAAAGGAACAGCACTGCCGCCAGACTCAGTCCTCTGCTCCTCTCACAGAAGACGACCGTCCTTGCCCGTCTCCTTTCCACTCTTACCTCACTGACATCCGTGCCTTCCTGCTTGGCTTCCAACTTTGCTGTCCCAAACTAGTTCCGTTATGTTGAAGGAGTTCTCCCTCTCAAAGTCACGCTTTCCTCGTCTTCTCCAGCCGCTTGGTCCCTTCTGGCTGCCAATCTCTGGCGGGCATGCGCACATCGTCCAATGACCTCAAATGCCCTCTGCAGAGCAGCCTGCACGGCCCTTTGCAGGGAACCGACTCGGCAACTATGATGTCATGGGGTCCTGAGCCGGGGATTGGCTGAGGCTAGACGTGGGCGCCAAAGGTGGCAAAATACCTAGGGGGAAACCAACCTGGAGGCCAGGCATTCCCCCAACTCTCCTCCTTCCCCTCTCTGACCCACCAACCCTCCCCAACAGCAGCCCCGCAGGCTGCGGCCGCTTTCTCAACGAACTTTCCCTCCTCCGCTCTTTCCCAGGGGGCCAAGGCTGGCTGTGGGGAGGCTGCAGTGACAACGTGGGCTTCGGAGAGGCAATATCCAAGCAGTTCGTTGACGCCCTGGAGACCGGGCAGGACGCCCGAGCAGCCATGAACCTGCACAATAACGAGGCCGGCCGCAAGGTGAGCCCCGGGGTGACGCCGCTGCCCCAGCGCCAGGCCGGGCCTCCGCGCAGATCGGCACAGCCGGGCCCCAGGCGGGCCGGCCGGCGGGCGGCCAGAGGCCTCGCGAGCCCAGGGACAGGCCCCGGGCGGGCGCGTGGCGGCGGCTGACGCTCGGCCGCTGTCCCCGCAGGCGGTGAAGGGCACCATGAAGCGCACGTGTAAGTGCCACGGCGTGTCCGGCAGCTGCACCACGCAGACGTGCTGGCTGCAGCTGCCCGAGTTCCGCGAGGTGGGCGCGCACCTGAAGGGGAAGTACCACGCGGCGCTCAAGGTGGACCTGCTGCAGGGCGCCGGCAACAGCGCGGCGGGCCGCGGGGCCATCGCGGACACCTTCCGCGCCATCTCCACGCGCGAGCTGGTGCACCTGGAAGACTCGCCGGATTACTGCCTGGAGAACAAGACCCTGGGGCTGCTGGGCACCGAGGGCCGCGAGTGCCTGCGGCGCGGCCGGGCCCTGGGCCGCTGGGAGCGTCGCAGCTGCCGCCGGCTGTGCGGGGACTGCGGGCTGGCGGTGGAGGAGCGCCGCGCCGAGACCGTGTCCAGCTGCAACTGCAAGTTCCACTGGTGCTGCGCCGTCCGCTGCGAGCAGTGCCGCCGGCGCGTCACCAAGTACTTCTGCAGCCGCGCCGAGCGGCCGCCGGGGGGCGCGGCGCTGAGGCCGGGCCCGAGGGCCTGAGGGCCTCCTGCGGGCTCGCCGCTGCGGTCCGGGCTTCTTTTAGAGACCCCCACACTAGAGGATCCTAGGGAGTAGGGACCCCGGGAGAGACAGCCGCGGCCACCTCTCCGGACTCAGTTCACCACTTGTCACCCCGATTCTTCTGGCTCGCCTGGCACTCTGTCCGAATTGTCCTCACGGCCCACAGTGGGATCTGAGACCTCTGTTGGGAGAGGGTGAGCGATTGCTCTTCCTGCGGGGAGGATGAGGGGTAGGCACGCCTCCTCCCCCTTCCTTGCGCCCCGACGCCGGCCTAGTCTGTCCACCAAGCCTTGGGGATGGAAGAGCCCTCCTGAGACGTGCAGGCCTCTGGGAAAGCCAGGGCTTTTCTCTTTCCCGCATTTCTGCCGCCAGGTCTCCACGTGGTCCTGTCTGCCTTCTGCAGGGCCCCTCCTGTACTTCACATCCCGTGTGGCCCGCTGGCATCAGCTCCCCTGCATGGCCCATGCTTTCTCTCCCCCTTCTCCTTTCCCTTCTTTCTCCAAAGAGAAACTGAGAACACTGGCCCCTGGAAAAGCATGTGTTGGGGGACTGTTCCTCCAGGCAGGGACTGAAGATGCAGCACTGACTTGCTGAAGACCAAGGGTGCCAGTGGGATCTGCTGGACTCTGCTGGTGGGGCCACGCCCCTCCTGGAACACACCCCAAGCTCTTCCCGACACACACTCACAAGTACTGGAACAACTAAGGGCAGATTACCAGTCACTTCCCGCCCTGTAGTCACTTCCCTGCTCCTAACCTCTTTCCTCCTAGCGATCAACTTTCCTCTTCTCTTCCTCCACCTCCTACCCAGGACTGAGCTTACAACTAAATTCAGTTTTCCATTTAGACCGTGTTTCCTCCATCAGGGTGTAAGGAGAAGCTGAGGCCCTTCCTCTTCGCTAGCCTGGTTCTCAGATGAGACTCCAGCAGTGGAGACTTTAATAACTAACCTTCTTTTCATGAAACTTGCTGATAGGAAGTCTCTCATCTTGAACTTTAATTTATTGCCATCACTGGGATATGTGCCTTGCCCCGCGCCCCCACCCCCACCAGGTTTTGATTGAACTTATTCTTAAGAGCAAGGGGAGGGTGAGTGCAAGTTACCACCCTGGCAAGAAAGCCATCCTCCCTCAAGCCTAGTTCCTTGATGGAACTAGTGACCTTGACTTGAGGGTAACCATCAGCAAATCGTTCCTGTGAATCTTGCCCTGGTGCACTCACTCTGTCAGTGGTGCTTGGGTCTTCGATCCTCTTCTCAGACAGAAGTAATCCGGGAAGCGAGGCCCTGGGAAGGGAAGAACCCACTCCTGGCAGCGCCTGTGCAGCCCAGCAGCTTCCCCCAGCCAGCCCTGCGTCCAGGCGCCAGCAGTCTTCCGGGGTAGAACTGGTCAAATGCTGGTCACCTCATGCCACCTCTCCAAAGAAGGAGCACAGAAGGGGTGTTAGGCTGGCCCAGGACAAAATGGCGGCCCAGAAGGACAAAATGGCGGCCATACCCGAGAAAAGAAGCTGACGAAACCACACCTGGAATCACAGGACCAATCCCCAATCGCCACGTATGAAGCCCGCGAAATTCTTTTATATAAAGATCGCGCTTCCCTTTGTTGGGGGGCGACTTCTCCGGCCCTCGTTCTGCGGACCGGAGAACCTCGCCCTGCGGACCGGAGAACCTCGCCCGGGTGCGCAAACCCCAATAAAGCCCTGGCTATTCGACTTTTTGTCTAATTGACTTTCTTTCCTCGTGAAGCTCAGAAAAAACCTTTCAGGAGTCCCACTCCAAGTAGGAAACAAAGGCCAAAGCCCTGGGCTGCCCTGTGAGAGTGGAAGGACTCCCACATTCCAAAGTGAGACAGTGGCAGGTCAGCGCCCAGGCCCCCAGCCTCACCACTGTGCTCCCCCTGGTCCTGCTAACACCTACCCAGGAGAGAGTCCCCGGCCTGCCTTCCGGGTGACACTCTTTCTTCAAGGCCTCCTAGTGTCCAGTTCTATCAGTAAGGCCTTTGCGTCCTTCCCTCAGCTCTGTCTGGGCCTCTGGGATCCTCCCAATTTGCCCGTCTTCCCTAATGCGGCCCGCGTGGCCTGGCTGTCCTGCTCGGCTGAGTGTACAGCAAGGCAGCCTGGCGAGGCAGTGAGAAAATAGACGGGTGCAGTTCTGTGAAGTAAGCTGCGTTGGCCACGATGCCTCTCAGCACAGAGCAGGGCCATGGTGCTTCCTGTCTGGGAATTCCAGGCCTTACTCAGAAGATGCTGCACTGCCCGAAAGCGCTTTCCTGGGCTATTGCTTTTATTCCCAAGTAGATATTGCTGATACCAATTCATTTGAGTTCTACAAAGAAAGCATCACCCCTGTATTGCTCCCTCCACCACCTGCATCTTACGTGTTCAGTTGCACACATTCAACAAACCCAGCCGTGGAAGCAGCGTGAACAGCACACCCGCGCTCCTGCTTTGCGGGGGTTTAGGGCCTCTTCCACCCAGTCACGGGGCTGTCTGCTTTAAAATGTGCCCCCTCCCTTCAGAATTGCTGCTTAGGGAGACACCTTCCCGGTCAGCTCCTCCATCCTTTTGTTTTGTAAGCTTAACCTGGCTGGGACAAAGGCGCCCCGCCTTGTTCCACAGGGAGAGCATGGACACTGGGACCTGGCCCGCTGGGTGCTCTCGGAGTCCATCTGTCTCACCCAGAGGACAGAAGCAGAGGGAGTTCCTGAGAAGTGACAAGGGCACTGGTTGGGGTGGGCAAGACACTGTCTTCTTCCTGTCCCTGGCCTGTGAGTCTACACAGAGGCAGGGCTTTCTCTGCTTGAAAAGAATCCCAGCCCTAAGTGGCCTTAGCAGCAGGTTGGGGCAAAGACGGAGGCCGGGTCGCGCTCAGCGCTGGTGGTGCCGGTGCTGGTGGGAGGGGAGGGCAGGCCAGGGCACTCGCCTATTGTGGGTCTGGATTGGATGCTTCCACTCATTCATTTCCTTTTAATTAACCCGCATTCCTGGAGGAGAAATATTTATGTTGGCTCCCATAGAGGCGGTCCACAGACTGGAAAGAAGCGGGGAAAGAAAGCCTGCCTTAGCAAAACAATATCTCTAAAGAGCTCAAGAAGAGAAAATACGAGAACAAAATGCCATTAAAATAGACTTCTACCCCCACTGGAGTCCATGAAAACGTCATTTCACATGCTAATCCCCCGCCCCGCCCCTTCTCTTCTGACAACACCTTTCCCGAAAGTGTTTGGGAAAAGTCCTCTCAGTCAGTACACAGCTCCCTGCAGCTCAGACTTCTCCTTGTGTTAGTTCAGGGCCCCAAGTGGGGCTCTTGCTCCAGCAGCGGCTTTTTTCTCCCCCACTTTAATTTAAACAAAGACTCCGGAGTTCATCAACCTCCCACTGAAATTCACAGCTGCTGGACAAACTAATCCCGTCTCCCAGCCATTCTTCCCTTCAATGGGCTCTTGGCTTCAAAGACACTTTGGGAAAGGACTTTGCTGGGGCTCACACTGCTTCATCAATAGAAGTTAGTGCAAGTATTATCTGAAGAGCAAGTGGCTTTACAAACAAATACTGCCTAACAATCCCTTCCTCCCAAACACACACATCTAGCCTGCAGACATGATGGGATCTACAACAGGATTAGGGACAGTACCCCTGGCTTCACACCCAGCCCCTTTGTGCAGCTGAGCTCAGCCCTGAAGTGGTGTGGGGAAAACCCTGGAGCTGAACATCAGGCACGAAGGGACACACGGACACACACACACACACACGCCACAAATGCTGCGAGAGAACGCCTTGAAACCTAATTCAGAGACACCCTCCTTTCTTTACCTCTTTTCTTTCCTCCCTAAGGAAAGGTGAGGGCGGGCAGGAGAGAGGAAGAAGAAGCACTTTTTAAATTTTGTTTTAGTTGTTCATCTTGACCATCCCACTCACCCCCAGCCCCAGGCCCAGGTCTTGAACCAGGGACCTTGGGAAGCATGTGGACTGTGACGTGCTGGACTAAAACACTTGTCCACCAAGGCAGGCCACTCTGCAGCTCTCCTGATTCCCCACCTGTCCCCAGGCCTCTCCTCTGCCTTGTTAGGGTGCAGGGAACACAGGAGGACCTGGAAGAGAGGTAATGACAAACTAGAACGCAGAGGAGATGATAACTGAGAGATGACTGAGGAAACAAATCAAGTTTTATTGCACATCAGACACACCAGGGCCTCAAATACAGATGCAGCCATGGCAGTGCAGCCCTGAGGCATGGTGCTGAGGGGAGACGGGCATCCAGTCTCTGAGAGACAGTGCTAGCAGAGTCTTTGCTCACACGGCTCCTATTCCGGAACTGGGCTTATAATTACGGAATGAAGAACCCGGGCCTCTGAGGTTGAGTCGGAGGCCACTCCCCACAGGCAGCGGTTCCTCCACATCTGTCTCCTAGCCCCATGACTCCCAGCAAAAGGCCGTGCTCTTCCTCCTCACCTAACCAAGCTACATTAATGTGCTGGCAGATGAGCTGCTTTCAGGAAGGGTCCATGTCCCTTCTCTGGGTTCTCTCCACACCCATCCCGCATGCTCAGCGCCCCCCAGGGCTCAGAGAGCACCCGACAGGGAAGTAGGAAGTGGGCGGCAAGGGGAAGGTGAGGTCAGGCTCGTGACCACAACGGGGACAGCAAAAGCCCCACGGGCTGCATCCAGCAGAGGTAGAATGAGAAGCAGTGGCCCTGCTCTCCCTCCTCTCAGAAGCCACTTCAACAACACGCCCAGGGAGAAGCCCCCTCCCGGGCCATCACTGCACAGCATGACACCAGGTGAAGACCAGACTCTGAGGAGGACAGCGCTGGGTGGGTCCCCGAGGGCCAGGCCTGAGCAGGGACAAGCCTCCAGTATCATGTGCCTGGCATCAAGGGACGAAGTTGGGGAAAAAGCAACAGAATCTCTCCCGAAACCCTCCTTTTCTGCAGAGCTGCTGAGAGGAGAAGCAGCCTCCCGACAAGCGGGGTTCAGATGCACAGCTTTTGAGCAATGGTGAGGAGCACTTTCAAGATGGGCATGAAGCTGGACACCTCACTGAAGCTGCTGCAGCCCGCCACCTGGGCGTGCACGGCAAGGCCCTGCTCGAAGCTGCCGGCGTCCGTGCAGCGGGCCACCTCGTGGAGCCCCACCAGGACGTGGGGCAAGAGCTGCAGAGGGGTGGACCTGGAGTTAGAAAGCTCTTCCTGGGCCCTCCCCAGCAGCCTGAAAGGGCTGAGAGGCTAAATTTTGGAGCCCAGTCCAGTCTGTATGAATCTGTGGGGCACCCAGGCCAGGGGGACCCATTGGAGGAGACCCGGGGCTCCCTTTGGCCACAGGCGATGGTGGAAAGGCAGGAGGCGAGGGAGCATCATTGTGCACTTACTGTCTCCTCGCAGAGCTTCTCATACAGACATCCTAGACGGCGGGCTGCCTCCTCCAGCTTGCGCTTCGTCTTCTACAGAGAGGAGATGGAGTCTGCCGTCAGCCCCTACGCCTAACACTCACCGGGCTAGCAAGAATCTCAGTGCATTAGACCGAGAGCGGCTCACTGCTCTTTCATTCGCAGAGAGGAAGTGGAGCCCAATGAGCGAGCGTAGCCGACCTGCCCAGCTGGCACAGAGTGCACGTCAGCTGTCCTTACCCCTGTCCCACCCTCCGTCCAGTACTTCCCGCTGCCTTCCCCACAGCCGAGTCTCCGGCGGCGGGGCCTGTTATCAAACCAGCCAATGTGCCCGCTCCGCTCCTCATGGTCACCAAACAAGCCTAAGACTCAGCCAGCATGCCCAGGGACAGGGAGAGGAGAGACCCGGCTGTAGATCGGGCTACAGCCAAGGCGCTGCGGGACAGGTGCAGACTCACTAGGTCAGTGGCAGACAGGGAGCAGCGTTGCAGAAGAGCCTCGAAGCTGGTCTTCAGATGCTGGTGCTCTGGGGACAACTCCTTCCTCTCCATCTTCTCCTGTCGCCGGTGCTGCATCTGCTGAGGAAGGAGCAGGGGATAGGAAGCTGGTCTCCCAAAGGACTAGACCCCTGACTCAGCACCACCTGGCTCCAGTGCAGAGCTGGGGCGGGCTCTCCCTTCCCTGCAGTAAGGATGCTTCTCTCGGCCGTCTCTGCAGCTCAGTCTGCCTCTGCCTTGAAGAGCAAGGCCTCTCTACCACCTGCCCTGCTTTTCCATCCCCGAGGAGGTCTGGAAGGCTGCTAAGGGGAGGGACACCTTGTTCCTGTCACCTGCAGACTGAGTTCTCCTGGAGCTCCAGGGGGAGCGTGACTCACGCCAGGGACAGGGGGCTGTAAGGAAAGGCTCCCTCGTGGCTCAGGGCTGAGGCTTCTAACTGGAGCAGTCATCGGTGCTGGGGGCATAAATGTCTCTGGCAACTGAAGAAAAAGAAAGAAAGGCATGTGAGTCTTAACTGAGAGACACGATAGGCCCTGGCTTGAGAGTGACAAGTCAGGAGTGAACAAGGGGCCAGAATAAGTGAGTGGGAGCCAGAAGCAGGGAGACTGGCCTATGTTGGTGAGGAGGAAGAAAGGGCAGAGGGAGAAGGGTGAGTGTATGGCTGAGAGCAGGAGGGCCCAGCCGGATTCCCTGAGGCACTGGACTGTGAGCCACAGGCCAACATATGAAGGGCGGGTGAGGAGAGATGCACTGACCTTTGTCCTCTGGAGTGGCCCCCTGGGAACTGCAGCATTTTTAAAGGAGTCTTGAGGTCCTGCATAGTTCATGACAGAGACATTTAGGGGAGAGGTCAGGAACACTGCAAACTTTTGGTCTAAAGACACCAAAATTATTGCAGTTACTGTCGTCACACCTCCGTCTACATGCCAGGCGCACTCTCAGCGAACATTCCCCAACCTGATGACCCCATTCACCGGCTTGAAGCAAGACACTCGCGAGGTGGAAGTGGGGAAGGGGTGAGGGCACCATGGCCCCAGAAAAGCCAAGCCATGGACAGAAGACTGACCTGGGAGAGGAGTCACAATGCCAGAGGCGGGGAAGGCACTCGGGCAGGCAGTGCCAGGTCCTCCTGGGGGGCCCGCCACGGGGAGGCGGACAGGGGGAGCAGGGGGCTGCGTGCTCCTGGGGCTGGGTCCTACTGGTCTCGCAGGAAGCAGAGGGAGAAGCTGAGGCGCCTCGGACAGGGAAGCAGAGCCACGATGCGTGACATCCGGGGGCGCCATGGGTGCAGGGGGAGCAGGAAGAGGCCACGCTCCTGGGAATCCCACCGGGCTAGGAGCACGTGCTCCTTGCCCTCGCAATCGCTGTGGCTGGGGGAAAGCTGAAGTGGAACGGAAACAGGTCACTTGTCGCTAAATGTTAAGAATTTAGTTAAAACAGACTCAGGGTATATCAGTGAGGTAGGGGCAGCATTTGAAAAACAAGCAAACTACCACTGCTGCTAAAGATCACTGCATATGCGTGGGGATGGACCTTTTACAAAGTACTTTTAACTACATTATATTCTTTATTTGACCCTCAAGACAATCGTGTGTGTTGAACTGACCAATATAACAATTACTCTCATTTTTCAAAACAAATAGAATGACTAAGAACATTGCCCACAGACACAACACCTGTAAGCAATAGTACTGGGACTCAGACTTCAAATCCAAGCTCCTCTCACTAGAGAGACCTCCTGCCTCCCAAATCCATGCCAGTTGCTGTCCTGAGCTCCACTCGCTCATCCACTCACCAGGCCCCAGCCCAGAGCCCAGGGACAAAGGCGGGGCTGCCTGGGGTCCAGGTGCTGTGCAGCCACTGAGAGTCTGCATTCTGCCACCTTGATAAGGGCCAGAGTGGGAGGGTGACCAGGGCATCTCCAGTGATGACTGAGGTGTGAAAATCCTTGGCCTCAGAGATGGAGTTGGAACCTGTGAAGACAACAGCAACAAAAAGAGGTTAACACTTGGAAAGGAAAAGAAAGGTAAGTAAATGAAAACAGAAAAATAATAAAGTGATAAAAATCAATACCGGTGATTACTATCTACAAAGATTGAAAATAAAAAAGAGAGAAGACAAGTCATCCGGTCCAGGGATGAAACAAGGTTACAGTGGACTCCCCCGGCCATGAAGAAGACAGTAAAGGAATGTGATGCTACATTAATAGAGTGGACAATCCGGAAGAGACAAAGCCCTTCCCAAGCGCCAGGAAATACCGAATCTCGGTCAAAACGACACAGGTAACTCATATCGTCCAAAACTATGACAGGCATTAAATTTATCATTTGAAACCCCCAAATAAACATCCAAACCTAGAGAGCTTCACTAGAGAATTTCACCAAACATTCACACAAAGTTTACATAATCTCGGCCGGAAAACAGAAGGAACACTTTCCGGCTGGTTTTATGAGGTCAGCACGACCCTCACATAAACACCAAAAACTGAAACTACACATCACTGTCTTTCATGAACTTAGACATACAATCATACAGAATAATGCAGCAAACAGATCTGACAACATTCGATACTGACTACTGATTGACTCCACGCACCAGGAGGAGTGGGAAATGCCCTCAGCCTCGGAAGAAACACAGAACACACGACAGTAACACACGCTCAGTGTTGAACCCGAGTGTTTTCTATCAAAGGTCAGAGACACGGCACGGAGCTCACTCTCTCCATCCTTGCTTCAGTCGCAAGAAGGCAGGAGAAGAGAAATGAAAAGGCAGACATATTAGAAATAAATAAAATGACTCAGTTTTCAGAAAATCTGACTGTCTGTAAAGGAAATCCCCAGGGGTTCACAGAACCAGTGCGGGAGCCCAGGAAACTCGTTCCTGAACAGTGGAAGTTATAGGGCACACAAATATACCGTCAACACAAAAAATCAGCTGCATTTCTGTACACTGGCAGTGAACAAGTGGGACCCAAAGTAAAGAGGCAGCATGACTTGTTTACGGATTTCTCGAAAGAAAATTAAATGCTTTGGTTTGAACTGAACAAACATGTAGGATCTTCTGATGGACGGGAAGCCTACACAGTCACCATCTCAATGCTCCCTGTGCCAATGTGTCACTTTAATGCCAGTCCTGTCAAAACGTCAGCAAGTCTCTTTACAGACACAGACGTGCTTATTCTAAAAGGTACATGAAAGGGACAAGGTCATAGAAGACTCATCATTTTTTGAAAAAGAAAAATAAAGTGGGAGAAATTACTCTCCCCCCAGTCAACTTACTACACAGAGGCAGTAATCAAGACAGATGGTGCTGGCTGAGGGGCAGACACACAGATCAATAGAAGAAAATGGATAATTAAGAAATAAATCCACACAAATATGTCTAATTAATTTTTGGCAAAGGAGCAGAATCAATTCGCTGGAGGAGGGACAGCCTTCGGAATGACTCAGTGTGGACTCCCACTGGCAGAAAGAGAACCTTGACCGACACTTCATACCTGTACAAACAGTAAAGTGTACATGGACTTACATGCAAAACGCAAAACTATAAAACTCGGAGACCTTGGGCTCCATGAGTTCTTAGACTTGACACAAAAAAACATGATTCGTAGAAGGAAAGCTGTAAATTGGACCATACAAAGTTAAAATTTTTTTCTCTAAAGGAGACCCTATTAAAAAGTTACAAGAAATTCATACATAGTTTTAGATACACACACACACACACACACACACACACACGTAAAACTAATGACATCTTTGAAATCTGAATCTGACTTGCACTGACATCACACTGTTGTTTCGACTTGCTTGTGTGAGAAGCTGCCACGGGTGAACTGAGGCGGGGGCACGGGACTTCCTGCGACCTTCCTTTGCTGCCTCCTGTGATTCTATAATTATTTCAGACTAGAAAAGAAAGGGGGAGAACCAGATGGAGAAGGAGTGGGATGAAGAGGGAGAGGAAAGTGTGGACAAGAAAGGGAAAATTAGGTGGGAATTGAGACAGGACTGAATGATCAACGGAGCATCAGTCTATCTACTCTCTCCCTGGATTTTGTTTCCAGCCCTTCTAGTAAGTCTCTGGTCTCCTAAGTTAACAGAAACCTATCCATCTAGGTGCTGTAGCCAGGGACTGGGAGTCAGTCCGCCACATTACATACCCTTCTAACCTACCACCAGTTTCTGTCACCTCAACCTACCAAACGCCTCAGACCCAGCCTGTCTAGCTTTAGGCCCTTGCACGTCCTCACTGTCTGCTGCTGTACCCTTTCTCCAGCCTGCCCTTCTTAAACACAGCTGGGCCGCCCCATGCATAAGATCATTCAGTAGCTCCTGACCGCCTTCAGGGCCAAGTCTAAGCTCTTGGGCACAGGGTTTTCCTGATGGAATTCCTGACTGCTGCCTCTGAGCCAGTGAGCCTCACTCCACCACCCAAACACCTGTTCTGCTGCCCCATTAAAACATTGGTAGTTTCCCAAATGGGCTTTGCTTACTGTCCTTCAATGTCTGAAAGAGCCTCACCCACCCTTTCTTGCCTAAAGAACTTACATCTCCAAGACTCAGATCAATGTCACACCCATCCGGAAGCATTCCCAGAACTCCCCCTGCCCGAGTAAACGCTTTCTATCGTGCCATCCAGTACCTCACTGCACCCTGACCACGGCATTTATGAATTGTGCTGCGGTTATTTTTTCACGCATCTCTCTTTGCGGCAGACTATGAGGAAACGAAAGGCAAGGTCATGGTTTATGGACCTTTCTGTCTTAAGAGCATAGTAGTTGTTCAATAAACAGCTATTAGAAAAACGATTTAGTCTAGGCTTTATAAAGTCAGGAGTTTTCATCATTTTTTGTTCACTAACATATTCCAAGTGCCTGGAACTGTGACAGTCACTTGGTAGACACTGTTTCTTTTTGTTTTGTTTTCATTTTCCCACCCCCAGCCCCAAGTCTTGAGCCCAGGTCCCCAGCTTTCCACGGCCGCCTGAGCCACGGGGCGAGCCAGTAAGGACTTCTGAATGACAGAACAAATACTGAACAGCAGTCTTACCTGGTGACAAGGCTGGAACCCCGACTTCTGCTATGACGGCTCTTTAGAGCAGAGGGTGGATCCCACAACAGCCCGGGGGAAGGGGAATGGGGGCGTCTCGTGGCCCAGGACACCAGAACCCTGGGCGTGAAAAAGCCGATCTCTCAGCTGCTGAACAGAGGGCTGTAAAATTGTGAGAGTGAAAAAATGTGTTAAGTAAAATTAAAACGAGCAAATAGCCTTTCCTACAATTCCAGCTCCATACAGCATTCAGACTTCAGCTGACCCTCTGTTCTCCAGCCACCTTAGATGACTTGGTGGTCCCCCAAAGGCCAAGCCTACATCTGCTGATAAGCGGCTTCTCTTTGAAGGGCTGGCTCAACTGTGTGAACACACAGAAAGCTTCCTTCACTTCTCCAGGCAGAAGCAGCCCCTTCCCTGGAGTCCCACCCCACTAAGTATAAGCCTGTTTGCCACTAGAAGTCGCTGCGAGCTTCCTATGGGACTCGGTCTTATTTATCTTCAGCACAGGGCCCGGATCACGGACAGGCTCCCTGGTGCTGTAACAGGGATGAAGTATTTGCTCCTTCCACACAGCCACTCACCTGAGTGCAGCCACTCGGTAGATAGCTCATGGCAGTGGCCAGGCTGCCCTGGGCTGCCAGAAGGCTGGCATACTGAGCGACCCTGTAGGCTGTGGCCGGGCCTGGCCTCACCCCGGCAGGACCCCGCAGCAGCTCCAAGCTCTTGGTAAGGACCATCACTTTCTCCATCAGGTCCTGTGGGGCAAGAGCGAGGCAGATTGGCCCTCTTAAAGCACTGCTCTCCGGACCCGGGCAGCAAACCCGAGACCGCCACTACGGTATGAAGGCCTCTGGTCATGGCCAGAAGGCGACAGGTAACGACAGATGTGAGACAGGATGGAGGACATTTGGCCTCACCGCCCAAGGTGTTAGGATTTCTCAATCGGGAACAACTGGGCCTTTGACTCTTACACCTGTGTCCTCTTTTCACTCCCTTTACCTTTTCTACCTTTACCTTTTCAGCAATTTCAGTTCGCTACACTGGTGCTTTGTGTGACTTCACTTCCCCAAGAGTCTGTGACCTCCGTCGGCTCTGGTCACCTGCAAGTGTGTCTGGCAAACTGAGACCCACAGAACTTTTCAGAGCAGCTAACCCAGGGGCCAGACTCACATTACTCAGAGAGTTGGCTTACAGAACCAGAGCAGAAGTGGAAACTGTCTGAAGGTTAATCATGAAGCAGCCATTATTTGGTCTCCTCTGACCAAGGAGGGAAGGGGATGACGTCTCATCCTTGGGAGCAGACCCCAGACATGAGGGCCCTTCTCTGCTCTCCAAGGCCCGATTCCAGTCTGGGCTCCTAGAAGCCTCGCGTCTGGTGCCCCTGCACGTCCCCGCCCGTCCTCCCACGGTCCTGGTGTAGAGCGACCAGTACCTGCAGAGCCACAGGGGACACAGCCTGGTGGCCCTTCGCCCCACACTCCACCAGCCGCTCCACATTCCCTGAGCACATGTAACAGAGTCTGGCTTCGGAGCTCAGTGCGCTGACGCCCTCCTGTTCCATGCGAGCATCCAGCATGTCTGCAGAGAGAGAAGCATCTTGATGCCTCGTTCCCTGTCCTCCTGTCTGGAAATGGGTGGAGGACCACGAGCTATGGAACGAGTAGCCACAGTGACTTTAGGCAACACTGATGAGGTGCCAGTGGAGGGCAAAGCTCCCGCGTCAGTCTGGGACAAGAAACGATATCTGCTGCGAGCAGGGGCACTCACTGCAGCCCAGCAGCATGGCCTGGCCGCACAGTCCAGACTGTGCCTCTGTGGACTCCACTCCATCACGCCTCTCCGTCCTGCAGCCTGGCCACCTACCGCAGAGCTCGGGGAACATTTCTGGTCCTGCGTATGTCAGCAGCAAGGCCAGGGCCTCTCTCCAGCTCTGCAGGCTGCAGGCGCACACCATGTCCTTCCAGCTCCTCTGCACAACACAGGCCAGGAGCTGCAGGGCAGGAAAAGAAGGCCATCCGTCACCCACCAGCACAGGGACCTGCAGGCGTCACACGCAGACTGCGGCTAAGAAAAGCCACTCAGGAGCAGGCTTCTGATTGACCACTGACTCGGCCTGGGGGAGACATAGGTGTGGCGAGAAAGGGCGGAGAGAAGAAGGCCTCTCAGCACCAGCCCCGACAGCACACATCTGCCTGGCAAGGGCCCAAGCGAACCCCTCCCCTCCCCTCCCCTCCTCTGAGGCGAGGTGGCCATTACCGAGGAGATTCTGGTTTTCTTTCTGGCCAGGTAGTGCTCCCGGGTTTGCTTCAGCAGACCTGCACCCCCGGCCTGGGCCAGGATGATGGCGTCGGCAAAGCGCTCTTCATTCAGACACAGCTCCACCGCAGGGCGCAGCTCTCCAAGCAGGAGAGCCTGGCTCAGGAGTCCATCGATGTCTGCAGCAGAGGCACCCGCCCCGTGAGCCGGCCTCCAGCGCTAGGGTTCCGTCCCTGCGGTGCCCACAGCACACTCCTGTGCCTCCACACTCAGCCCCCCACCCCAAACCACACTCCCGAGTTTCAGCCTTCAGCAAGAAAATGTAGCGCGTGGCCAGCGGGGGTGCCCAGGTCCAGGAGTTGAGTCTCTAGGGGGTACAAGGGGAGGACTCATGTGCAGTGTCACAGGTGTGATGTGTACGTGCTCAGCAAGACTAAAGTCACAGTCCTTCAAGCAAGAAGACAAAAGGCTAGAAAACAAAAGCTGGTGGAAGGCCTCCTGGGCAAGCACCCCGGCGCGAATACCTGCTGTGAGCTCTAGAAGAAGCCGCTGCACCTGGGAGGCGGGCGGGGCAGGAGGCAGGGGCAAGGAGGAGTGCCACCAAGGCTGAGCATGCTAAGCCCACCCAGCCCCAGGGAGAGGGTCTCTGCCCCTCAGGGCCAGGACCTTCTGTGACGGGGATTTCCCATGGAGCCATGTTCTGTGGGACCAGCTCGTCAAAGAACGATGAGGTGGCAGAGGATTCTGCTGTGGTCTGTTTGGATGCCTGCGCAAAAAGGACAGAGGTGGCTACTTAAGGAACGAATCCAGAGAGAAGACAGGGTTGACCTAATAGCTCCCACTGGGAGCTGGACCCCTTGGCCCTTAGTGGGTGAAACAAAGAATAACCAGGAAAGGCTCTGAGGGCTCTAGCTCCCAGTCAAAGGTGGCTCCGCTCCCATCCCCACAGCTGTGGACTCTCCGGCTCCAGAGCAGGGAGCGCGGGGACTCCTGAGAAGTGGGGCGCTTCTTGGGAGTGGAGCACAGGGCCGGGAAGGCAGGTACCCCAAGGCGGATCTCCTGTGCTACCGCAGGTCTGCCTGGCTGGGCACCCACCACACCTGGCTGCAAAGGGCCTGTGCCTGACTGCTGACGTCATCCTCCTTGGGCTGAGGATGCTCACCCGGCCCCACGTCACTCTTCGACCATGCAGCCACCTGCAGGGAGAGACCCACGAGCACCACTCTTGCCAGCGGAATCGTCCCACCTCACACCCGCCAACCGAACGCTCTCAGATCCTGGATATTTTCCTGGGGAAAAGCCAAGCCAGCAGGTAGCCTGCACATTTGTGCATCAGTGAGGCCCGGAGAGGTGGCTCCCGCTGGCGGGGTTCTGTTATTCCTTCACTGAGGACAGGTTTCTGACGTGAGGCAGCTTACCTTCTTCTGCAGTTCCTCTTTACTGAACCCCAACAGCTTCAGAAATTTCGTTCTGGAGTCTTGCTCTAAGGTCACCTGAGGAAGCAAACGGAAGCGAGAGCTGAATGGAGAGGGCCATCTGGACAGACAGCTCTTCGGTGGCTTCTGTACCAGACTTCCTGCTGTCCTCTCGGCAGGACGACGCCTCTGCTCAGCAGAGGGAAGCCTGAGGTCCGATCGCTCCTCTCCTCCCTTCCCAGCCCACTCGTGGAACTCTCACCTGACCCTGTTTGTTTCAAGTGTCGCGGCTTGCTCTCCTTCCCACGCCGCCTTCTAGTTTCATGCTAGTTGATCTTTTCTCAAACCCTTTCCCCCTTCCCAGATCGCTGGTTTTCACGTTTATAAATTCTGCCTCTGAAGCACAGACCTCAAGTCTTCCTCGGACCCCTGGGACAAGCCCTGTCCTTTTAATACCCTGATCTCGAGGCCCAGCATCTGAACTAGTCCCCCACTGCCCGTCAGTCAGCTGTTTCTCCGTCCTCCTTCAGCTCCCTCCACTCGTGTGCTTATCTCCTGCAACACGTAAGGCCCCCTCCTGGTGTGAGCAGCGACGTAACGTTAAACTAGCGTGGAATGCAGCACCGCCTCAGCGTCCGTGGACTCGGGCCTGAGTCCCACCACAATGACTTGCTTGGGTTACTAGGTTACTTGAAACAAACTCCAAGCCTTCTCATGACAATGTGTCTTCCAGCCAGTCTCCCCGCCTTTTCCCGTTCCCTGTCCCTCGCCGCCTCCCGGGCGCCCACACGCCCTTTGGCTGGCAGGGAAACGCCTTCATGCTGGTTCTGACACGGTGTCAACACTCAGCAAAAAGAGGGGAAAAGGCACTTACACAACTCAGCGTCCCTAGAGCCAGTGGCCTCTGCCCCTGGTAAAGGGTGAAGACTTTGTGTCCCGAGGGTGAGTGTCACGTCGGGCTTAGGGTGTCCAGGGTCTGCGTCGCATGCTTGACAGGGGTTCGGTCTAGCGCTGACACACGGCCAGCCTCAGGTCTCCTACCTTCAGGAACTGCCAGAGCACCTTCTCGCTGTGCAGAGACGCGCGCTGGATCTTGTCATGACAGTAGCGCAGGAGACCTCCAGACTCCAGGGCCGCCTGCAGCGCAGTGGACTGCCGCAGGACGTCGGGCTCTGCGGTGACCTGACTGATGACGACGAGGTGCGGGCGAGGCTGGGGCATGTGCCGGGCAGGGGTGCCGGGGAGGCCCAAGGTCACCAGCCGCCCCCCAAACTGGTTAGGAGAGACAAGAAGGGCAAAGGTCACACCTTCAAGTCAGAAAGTAATGATACCAAGTCGGCCTCGTGGGGAAGGCCGCCTACTAGCTTCCTACCTGACTGAGAGAACTCTGAGGGGTGGACCAGGTCAGGAGCTAGCAGCGAATGTGCCCATGCCAAAAGCATTCCAGCCGCACTCTTCTCTGACCTTTTCTCACTGGCCCTCACCCTCGCCTCACCTGTCCCGGCACCACCGTTCGCTCAGCCGCCGGACTGGATACTTCAGCAGCAGCAGCATCTTTCTATCCACTGGCGCTTCTGGGGGTTTTCTTCCTCAGTCCGAGCCTTAGACTACCCGCCATGCCTGCTGCTACTCAGGAAGTGGCAGTGGTGTCACCAGACCACAGGAGAAGGTGGCAGTTCCTCTGCTTGTCCTACAAAGTCTCCCCCATCAGGGAGACGTTTTTCTCCAGCATGTCCTCCTCCCTGCTCACTCATGTGACTGCTCCCATCCCAGAGGGCCCAGTTCATTGCTGCTTCACTGCCTTTGCTGGTAACGCTCCTGCCTGAGCGTCCTTTTGTCAGGTTAGTATCACCACGGAGCACTGGCACAAGAGCGGAGCCCAGCAGAGAGCCTCCACTCCAGTGGTTCTCCACCCGATCACAGTGACGCCGCCTGGGGAGCCACCAGGTGAGAGCGCAGACGGGAGAGCCGGCGCGGCTGGGTAAATCGTGTCTTTAGTTGTTCAGTTATTCCCATGCAGCCACGGCCAACAACACAGGTCTACCCCTCAGCCCTCCCTGTTCCCTTCCCAAGATGCCTGCCTAGCGCGCTCGCCCAGCCGAACTCCTCCCGTGCATCTCACAGCACAGAACCTCCACCACAGATTAGTGCAAACTCAAATCAGCCTCACTTCAGATGTGCGTAGCCCTGGAGAGTTTCAGAAACCTCTAAAGATGTTTGTATCTGAGGTTCGTGTCAATTAGCTGACGTAGGTTGGGCAGGTGTTATCAGGCCTGTTTTTGTAGACACGAGCACTGCAGTCCTGAGCAAAGCGACTTGACAGGTCGTGCAGCTCACAAGCGGGCCGGTCGGACCCTCCTGATGGGCGGGCTCGGTGTGCACTGCAGGCCTCGTGGTTTCGTCCACTGGGTGCAGCCCACGTGCGTCTCAAGAACTTAGACTTTTACACATCTATCTTCAATTCAAGCCTAACATTTAAGTAATTCGGCGTACATCTGGTCTCAAGCCTGTAAGTCTACGGAGCACACAGGTTTGGAGCAGAGGAATGACAGACTCAGATCTGCTCCACCCACTGCCTGCTCTGGACTGTAATCCTTAAGTGTTGAGAGTCACCACCTGTCTGGACATGCAAGGGCTAGGAAACACTGGGTGGACTCTTCAGGGCTCTCCATATGGCGAGACTAAAATCACCTCCTCTCAGACAGGACTGGCACAAAAGCAGGGGAAAGCGGGTAGAGAAGGAAGCTATTCTTTGCTCAAGCAGTGAAGTGGGACCTGATTTGAAACACAGACAGTGGAATGAAATCTACAGAACATAGCTCCATTCTGGATACATGGTAGGACAGACAGACGGACGGATGGACACACACACACACGCCCCACTTACAGCAAATGAGACTCCTGTTGGCCTTCTCATTCACCTGGGGGGTTTTTCAGGTGAGATATCAAAGATGCTTGGGCCACTTGCTCCGGCACCTGCAACAGTGGAAGAGGCTGGCCTTTGCTGAAGGAAGATATGATCTGGGGGCAAAAGAACACCTGTATCACCAGCCTGAAGTGGTGGCTGAGCCAGAAACCCTACCTATGAACTCTGCTTTGAGAGGACCTGGAGTTACTCAATCTGGTTAAACTCCCATATTCCAGGGACGGGATGGGTCTCCCAGGCATTCGGCTCTTGAAAAGTCTGCACTGGAATGAGACACAACTTGGATCTGCAGGAGAGGGCAGTAAGGTTGTTCGTACTTGTGAATCACAGTCCCAGCATGGAGGCCAGTGGTTATGAAATACCACAGGGAACCAGCACACCCTGGTGAATGAAGGCCCCCTTGTATCACGGCAGGAACTTACATCCTTCAGAAGTTGTGTACTGGAGCAAAGGTACAGCCCTCCCAAACCCAGGTTCCAAAGTGTCGACTAGACCCCATTTCTTCCCAGGTCATCAGTCCTTCTCTTACCCAGCATAGAGAGCCCCTTCCCCCAGTCGTGCTCCACCAAGCCCGTCACACCTTATCAGCCTGTCTCGTCTGTTGGACTTCCCAGCTCCTGCCCATCACGGAGTACAAACTGATCCAGCCATTGAAGGAGGCGGCCGAGAACACGGGAGGATCCCGGGGGCACCACTGCACGTTGAAGCACCAGTTGCTTTGCGTGGGGAGCTTACAGACCACCTAAGATGAGGAGCAAACCATCAGGGACCACGTAACCCGCAGACCTGAATCGGGGGAGGAAACCCAGAATACACAGATCCAACTGGAAATCCTCTGCCCTCTCATCTCCCATCCCAGCACCCTTCAGAAGGGCCAGCCTACCTCACTGCTCTCCAGGTTCCAGCACAAGATCTGGTCATCCTTGGCACTACTGAGCAGGAGCTCGGCATCAGCCTGGTTCCGTGACACTGACAAGATGCCTCTAAAAACGAAGGGACAGAGAAACGGATCTCTGCTAAATACCTACAGTGAATGGGTCTCTGAGAGACCCTGGGGCAATGTCATGCCCATAAAAGAGGCAGTCTGCTTTAACTGTATGATGAGGAACTGGGGTTTTGGAAACGAAGGAACTCCAGCAGTCACGCAGCCAGAACAGAAGTCAAATCCCAAAGCCTGGCCATGTGCCTGGCACCACTCCGCTGCCCACCAGGCACAATGGCCAGCTTCTCCTCCTCGACTGCAGAGTAGGGACAATGAATCGGGATGACACAGGCAAGCCCTCTCCCCATGGGCGTCTTTAGCTTAGGAGGGTACGCGGCCCTGATTCTCCGAAGTCCCCAAGGAGGAATAAAGGCAACATGACCCTTCAGTAGGAAGAAGAGACAGTGGGGCTACTTTTCCTGCCAGGACCGGAGAGCTGTGGCCTCAGAGGCAGGCCTGTTGACAGGATATGGAGAAGCCAAGGTTCTTTTAATAAGAAAATACCTTGAAGACTCCAAGTCATCACCTAAAGAAATGAGCATTATCCTTAGATCAGAGCTTGGGGACTCTCCCACAGGGAGTAAACACAGCTCCAATGTTTCTCCAGACCCCATCCCATTCCCGCCTCTGGAAGTTACACAGGATTTCAGGCTCTTCCCCACAACCTCACGGTTTACAGGAACCCCTCGTGGTTGAGACGAGCCAGGACTGGGCGGCCGTGCTCCTGGGAGGCTGTTGGACAGTTAAGGTGATGCCCTGCCCCCACCAGGACCCCCACCAGGGCGGTGTCAGGCGCTACCTGCTGTGTCCCTCCAGCACCTTCAGGGGCAAGGAGGCAAAGCGCAAGTCCCACAGCTGAACCACTGGGAGACGGTCATCCTCTGAGCACAGCACCAACCGGGTGGCCACGTCCGGGTGCCAGGCCAAGCCCGAGCAGTGCATCTGGGGACAAAGAGGACCCCCATGGGTGAAGGACCTGCCTCTGCTGGTTCTGCAACTTCATGCCCATGAAGTGAGCCCACTCGAGGCTCAGAAGCGTGTCTCTTTGATGAGACTAGGGACACTACCACCATCACGTTCTAAGTGATGTCCATGAATGAGTAAGGAACACGCCGCCAGCTCAGCGCTCTCAGGTCTCAGGAAAGTTTGATAGACCACAAAATCTGGAGTAAACCGTGACTCTCGACAGGAAATCTGTAAGGGGCTGAGCTCACTCATGCAACAGCTGAGGCAGAACCCTGGCTGGGGGAGGGCCGCCCCGACGGCGAGGCGAGACGAGGGGCAGCCTGGCTGACCCACCTTGTCGCTGTGGTCGCTGACGTTGATGATGGGCCCATTCTTCCTCAGATCCCACACAACCGCCTTGCCGCTGGGGTGAGCAGAAGACAGGATGTGCTGAACTTGCCGGTTCCATGACAGCGCCTTGATGGCTTCTGGGGGCTGCTGAGGCAGGATGGCAGCCGTGGGACAACTTGTCACCCCGGGACCAAGAGACATCTGCTATTCCATTGCTCCCAATCACCCACAGGAAGTCCAAAGGTAGGTATGGGTCTACCCAACCAAGACATTCGGCGGGGCTGGGAGCTGCATTCTCCTGAGGCTCCTTCAGGGAACCAGTCTAGGGGCTGAGAGAATGACAGGCATACTGGGTTTTATTTCCAGCCCAAGGAGAGGACACAGTCAAGATTGACAAACAGCCCTCCAGCCTATGACAAGAGGGGGAAGGGAAGGAAGGAAGGAAACGCAGGCACCCTGGCCCCCACAAAGAGTGAGACAGAAAGCAAGCCATGGCTAAAATCTTCGCTGCAAGGAACTCTCAAACACACGCTTAACTCACCTCCCGGCACCGCGAGCACGTGACAGAGAAAAGCCAGGAAGCAGAAAGATGGGCCCAGTGACAGGCTGACAGAAAGGCGTGTTCCAAGACAGAAGAAGCAGGAGCCCCCAACGGCATAGACAAGGTGGCCCCTCCCCACAACAGGACAAGGATGTATCTGGGTACCCTACTCTTTCCTGCTCCCTATGAGCCTGGGCCAAAGAAGTACTCTCCCTCCTTCTCTCCATGTCTTTTACCCAGCGCCCTCTTCACTCTCCTTCCAGAAACACCTACGATCCCAGTGACCTCCAACCATCCCCTTGCACACCCACCCCTGGAGGTCTGTCTGCCGAGCTTCACTGCCGCCCAGTGGTGAAACCTGAAATCGCCTTCCTCTGCCCCAGAAGTCAAGGTTTTCTTGGGAAAAATGCACAGGGCAACCCTTCACAGCAGACCCAGGAGTTCCCTCACCTATGACTGGGATCCTGGCGTCATTGGCACACTCAGGTTATTCAAATCCCAAATGAAGATTTCAGAGTCACTGGCCCCCGAGGCCAGGAGATTGCCCTGGAGGAAGAACAGGCCTTTGGAGACACAGCATTTCAGAAGAGATGAGAGCAGGAAAAGGGTGAGAGACCCACATTTGGGGCCTCCAAAGCCTCCCCTGTGACAGTCTGGGCCGGGTTCAGAGTTACAGAGTGAGGGCACAGAGACCGCCTCCATTCGGATGGCTGCTCTGTGGCTTTGACCAACTGAAATGCGGTACCTGGAAAGGGTTAAAGTCGAGGGCTCTGACAGCCCCCGAGTGCTTCTGTGTCTGGGCAATCACGGGCTCCTTCCCCGGAGACAGGACACGGGTCACATTGTATAGAGCAAGCATGCCATTGTCCCCGCCGCCTGTAATCACCCCGGAGCCTTCTGGAAGCCCATTGCAAAAGCGCTCCCATATCAGCTTGTGAAACCTACGAAGAGGAGGAACTGGGGTCAGCACCAGTGCAGACCCGTCACTCGGCGGGGCGCAGATTTTTGTCAACCTCTGCCCCTGTGGCGGCATCCCCACCCTGAGCTGGCCAGTCTGTCACCACCATTTCCCAGAGAGCACAGGTCTGCTCGCCTGCTCCTGCCTTCTCCTACTCCATCTGTTTATGCTAGAGACCCGGAGCCCACTACCCTGGAATTTTATGGGGATGCTGTTTTTTAAAAGGTAATATATTGGGGGTTATAAAAGCCTGGAGATAAATGCTTCATGTAGATTCTACAATCCAAATAATAACAACGATTTCAGTGAATACTTCCTGTTGGTGAATAACAGGCACTGTTTAAAGGCTTGACATGCATTAGCTGACATAGTGTTCAACCACCCCAGGAGGAATTATTAATTCCATTTTCAGTTGAGGAAACTGAGAGAGTCACAGAGAAGTTAAGTAATTTTACCCTGTTTTCAGTTAGGAAGTAGCAGAGTCAAGATTCAAAGTCAGGCCCATCTTATTCCAGAGCCTGAACCCCGAACACTACGAAACACTGTCTTCTCTTGAGAGGAAGAGCCAAACTCTGCTGGAGCTGACTAGAAGCAGGTACTGCTGAGGCCAGCAATTGAGAAAAGAGCATGAGACCTCCCCTGTCCAGGCCCTCCCTGTGGCTGGTCCAAGAAGCTACAAGGCGGTGAGGGGCCAGCCCTGGGTGCACAGAGGCGCAGAGAATGAATCACCACTTGGGGAATACTTTTCTGGCTTTGAGATGCTTCTAATAAAACACTCCACTGTCTAGCACAGAAGAGAAAGCTGGACCCTGAGCCTCCTGAAGACATTTGCAGGTGTTTGCAAAGCCCCAGGAAAGGCCTGTGAAGTGACATAGGTGGTGGTCCTCTACTTCACAGCTTCTAGCCGAGGTCATTGCCACGGCCCTTCGGAGAAGCCAGACTTCATACTGAATGATGTCACAAGAGGATTAACACAAATGAAATGTTCCCACACACTGGGAACAGTCAGCAGAGAAATCCAGGAGGGGTCGGGGGGCCGGACAGAACTGTGTGGCCAGTCACGAGAGCAGGGCCGGTCTGTGAGTGAAGCTGAACGCCAGTGCAGACAGGTCAGCAGCTGAAGTGAGGAGGCAAACCCGACACATCGCGGCTGTAGAGTGACTGTCGGAAAGACTTGTGTGCTGAGGTTGTCCTGGCATCACCAAGGGAGGATGGAGCCCACACGACCCAGAGGTGGCCTGCCATCCAGGGGCCAGAGGCCGGCCAGGGAGAGCACGAGTCAGCAGGCGGCTGGAGCCTGAGGACAGACTGGGCAGGGAAACGCACACAGGCGTCTGGCAGGACATGACACACAGGCCACGCTGGAAGCTACCTGATTGCTCAGAGGGAGGGTGTCATGAAGGGGTGGACCTCCAAAGGACCCAGTTAAGTGAGATGGGCTGAAATCCAAACCAGAGGGCGTGAAATATGATTTTCTTTCCAGGGGAATAGGAAGTGCATTCCTACTGTTAACTACTGCACTAGGGAGGGTGATGTCAGGGTCCAAATAGGACAGGCCAGAGGACACCTGCGAAGACTGGGAACAGCAGGGACCAGTTAAGCAAGGCCCAGGTCTGCTCATTCAGTGGGCTCCAGGAATGTCAATCACCGCTGCTCTGCAAATGTGCGGGGGGGGCGCCTCAGGCCCACACATCAACTGAAGAATCTTTTGAGTATTAGAACAAAAAAACAAAAGACCTTTGGCCTGAAAATAGGAACGAAGAGATCTAAGAAGAAAACATAGGAAGAGTTTGTCCCGGAACGCAGGAACCTGGAAACAGGGACCTGCGCGCACGCACACGCACACACGTACACACATGTGCGCGCGCGCATACACATACACACGCTCTTCAGGAGAATCCCCACAAAAGCAGCTCCCAGGGTCCCCCTGGTGGTGAAGGAGACCAGTGCACCAGAGCAATGCTGCAGCTAAAGAAAACACAAATTTGACTCCTGCCCAAAAAGCAGAATTTTCAAAGACAGGCCCTTAGTCTGCATTTTGAACAAAGTCTCCAGGTGATTCCAGCGAGCAGCCAGGACTGAGAACGGCTGAACTAGTTATGTCAGACCGCACACCAGCCAAGAACAACGCTGATAGCGGAATCTCACGAAAATGGAACCAGCCCTGGCCACCAGCTCATGGCTATGCTTCTGGCACAAAGAAAGAGACAGACTGAAACGGAAAAGAACCTGAGGCCTGTGAGGTCAGATCAGACCAGCTCAGTTCATCGGAGGCCGAGCTTCATTTTACACTGGGATTCATGCTATAGAAATTCCTGCTTCTTTGTGTTGGATTTGGTTCTTGTTTAGTAAGATTCCTGCTAAAACATCCCAACCTCATGTACGTGAACTAAAGCGAAACTGAGTTTGTCCACGTCGAGGCCCAAGCAGCGGAGGAAATCGAAGTTACCTTAAGCATCAAAGAGCGCAGTGAAGACAGTGCTTTCCAGTTTGGAAGACGGCAGAGGGAAGTCGGGGCTCTTTAGAGAACCACTTTCCCAAATTCCTGGTGTGTACCAGGCTGCTCTGTAGCTACAGCACAGCCCAAATAGATAGAGGAGAAAGCAGGGTCAGAGAAGTTAAATGATGCGTCAGAGGACAGTGGAGGACGGAATGTGGATTTAAACCTAGTCTGCGCAAAGCCCATGCTCTCTCTGCTTTGGGATCTTGCTGTCTCTTCAGGGAAGGCGAGTCTTGGAAATAGGAATGCTCAGAAGACAGTGATCTTTTTCTGCTCGGTATTGCCCCTTTCACAGGTGTCCGTGTTCAGACTTCTTTAAGCAGCTGGAACTGAGGAAGGTGCTGGAAGGTGGATCACCTACTTTCTCCATGTGATTAGAAACTAGATGCGTCATACACAGATCACAGACACCATTCAGAGATGCAGAATCTCCGTAAACAGAGGACGGAGTGTAGCCGAGCACACAAAGGCTTCTAACCTCATTCAGCCACTGCAGGTCAGTCTTCAGTTCAAAGGTCAGTGAAATACACCCTGGACTTCTCCCCCAGAAACCTTTCTTCTTGGGTGAGAGTCAACTAACAAACCAAACACCACTTGCCTCAGGGCACATGCTGGCCCAAAGTGACTGACTGCAGCCCGTGGCACTTGTTATGCACTGTCTCCACCTGGGGCGGTCCTTTATCTATCCCCACATCTTTCAGTCAGATGTTTCTAGATAGATAATAGCTCTCTGATGCCCCAGGCATTGACGATTAAGATCTTCAGCATTCAAATGTGGTTTCAGCCAGGGTCTGGTGAAAAGGGCAGGGAAAGGAAGGGGGAAGATTTTGAAAAGTGTATGTTTAGCTAATAATGTTGAGATGCAAGGAGTTTTTTTTTTGGTTCTGTTTCATTTTTAAAGGGGAAAGGGAGGAAACTCAGCCAGGAGGAGGAAGAAAAGGCTGAATAAGACCTGAACTTGGAAATCAGTAGGTTCTTTTCTTCACATCTAAGTGGAGAAACGTAAAATGACTGATGGAACTCAATTTCGTGCAAAATCACATTAATTCATTAGGATTGTCACCAAGGCTGCAATGCACACAATTGTGTTTCCCACTAATGCACGTGGAAGATGACACAGAAAAGAGGGACAGGGGGTCCTCTGTCTGCCCTCATCATCCTGGGCTGCAGTTTGCAATGCTAACTTCGGTAAATGATCTCATGCAGGCTGGCACAGAAAGCAGTGAGTGTCTAAGACCCTGAGGGGTCTAAGATGAAAGTCTCAAAGGTAATGCCTTAGGCCTGAGGGAATGAGACATCTCTGGATACAACTACAGAGGTAGAAAGAGAAAGAGATGAAATACTATCACTAGTGTTAGCTGATCTATTTATTTGAGTTCCAGTCCCCAAGTTCCTGCACCAGGGAACAGGGGAATGAGGTGAAGGTCATGACTCCCGAATTCTGGGCCAACATTTCAAAAAGGTCTCTTCAACCTAGATGGCCGTAAAATCAACAGATCGCTATCGCTGAAAAGCCACTGAGGCACTGAGATGAACCTAATTAACTGAAGGGATATGATTACTGTTTGGTAAACCAGAAGTTTCTAATACTGCTCATTCATTCAACACAGATTTAAGCACCTACCACCAGGCAAGGCTCTTGGTATCACAGATACAGCAGTAAACAAAGCAGACAAAAATCTCTTGTAGATTCTGAGAATGCGGTTTTCAAGTTTCCTTAGGTAAACATATTTCCTTTCTTAGGAACTCTTTGCCCTGGAGAGCCCCTACTGGGCTGACAGTGCTGCCTGGCTGGTTGAGGACAAGAGCCCTCTCCCACTGCCAGCTCTCCTGCCTCTGGAAGTAGACACTTTATGGGACCATTCAGCCCGTCTGAAATACTGGTTCAAGGGCTAAGAACCTTTACCAGTAAAGGACGCACCTTTACCAGTAAGCCCTCCAGTGCCTTGTCTTCCACAGGCACAGACACTGGCCACAGAGATGTGGAGCACTGGAAAAGTGTGACAGCACTTGGGGGCAATGTCGTGAGGTGACAGAGGGGTTCAGGGAAGGAACATTAATCTTTCATTAGGTGAAACCAAGAAAAAAAAGAAGAGAGTATGTCCGTCTAAATATCTTAACTAATCTCTCAGATGGCTGAAAACATGCATGGAGAGCTCACCCGTCCCAGAAGGAAAGCTGCATCCCAGGCTAGTAGCCTCTGAGTGGAATGGGCAAGAGAATTCTCTGAGATAGAAGGAAACTACTTACATTTTTAACCTAAAACATGTTAGCAATTGTACTTTAATAATAGTACAGTCATATACACATATTATTGACATATAACTTGAGGATGGTGAATGATTACATTTTTCCTGGTGGTAGGAAAATGTGCAGACTACTGCTTCAGACTGTAGGCCTCATCTCTACAACACCTCTAAGAGAGCAGCTGAATTACGGGAAGAAGGTAGGCTTTGTAGTCAGACAGGCCTAGAGTTAAATCATAGCACCTGAGTTTTGGTTCCCTCCTATGTAAAATGGGAAGATATTTATTGATCAGGCTCATTTTGAGGGGTAAGCAGGAGGTACAGAGCCCCTTGCATAGTGCCCAGCATGTATGCACGTGGTCAGTGAATGTTACTTCCCATCCTGACGGCCTGTCAGAGCCACGATGCCCACGAGAACCCGGTCAGGAAAATGAGGGGAGGATCCTCCATTTCCTCTGTGCTGGCACAAGAGGGAGATATTGTGTAAGGCTGTTATCTTCACAAAAACCAGTGGAGGAAGGAGCCAACATTTCTGGCTGCAGAGAGAGACTCGGTACTCGTGGGCCTGATGTGCGTGGCACGTCTCCATCACAATTCTGCGTGACATGCTGCTGCAGCTGCGGACTAGATTCTTGACATGAAATTCTTTGCAGAATAGAGTTAACTTCTCTGTAACTCGGTGATGTCCTCTTCCCTCTCACCTGTCTCCTCAGGAACCCTGAGCAGCACATACTACTCCCAGAATCCCCATGGGGACCTACAGCGGGGTCTGCCCAGCATCCCTAGCGAGGGTTTGGACACAGTACCTGCTTGAGGATGAAAGGACTCCCTTGCGTTTCAAGTCCAAAGAGGGATCCCTGAAATCAATCTCAAAGATTTCCAGTGTGCCATTTGTGCTAAAAGAGGCATCGAGCTGCTGGGCAGATGTTCCTAGGCACAAGCAAAGTCAGGAAAAGGCAGTATACGGAAACCAACGCAGGCATGGGTCTGCAGTATAAAGGGTTAGGGAGTGGAGAGCAGGAGAAACTTTTACAAATGGTAACTGAAGAAAGCAGGAGGTGCCTAGCCTTGAGCCACAGTCTACAGCTGCTCCAATAACAAAAACTTCTAATATTCCTTTGCTTATATTACACCTTTCCATAACTAAAAAAAGGCTTTTTCAGATCCTCAGTGAATTCTAGATGCTAAGTTTCCTCTCAGCCTGCTTACTTTCAGGGGCTCCTCGTCCACAGTATCACCATACCTGTGGCCAAATACGTGGGGTACTGGGAGGCTGGGCTCCATGCTTGGACGGCTGGCCGCTCGAGTTCTTTCAGCTTCATGGTCTGTCCTGTAGGTGACAGAAAACCAACATGGCCCTCAGCCCACTGAAAACAGAAACCAACAAGCTTAAGGGCCAGACCCAGAGAGCACCTGTGGATGGAAGATCCTGTTTCTCTCTTGCTACCGTGGGATGGGGCATTTCAGGGCAACACAAGTTGACAAATATATGACCATCTGCAGATCTGCCAAAACAGTTTGTTTACCCAGTTACTGAAATCGAATCCATTAAGCCACACGCACACAAAATATATTTAACTGCAGTGATTACCACAAAGTCAACAGTGATTATATAACCATCAAAGCAGATAATCTCTCGGTGAGTTTATCCATTCCTTTCACTTTAAATATTGTCTATATGCCGTTGAGTCCCAAATTTACATCATGGACATCAGTCTTTCCTCTGAGCTCGAAGTTCTTTTGTTTTGTTTTTGAGAGGAGGAAGAAGCATTTTAATTTCTTTTCTAAAAGGAAAGGTGCAGTCAGGAATGAAGGCGGTAGTAGGCAGCAGGCAGGAAGAGGGAGGAGGAAGAAGCACTTTATTTTTCATGTAGTTGTTCACATTGGCTGTTGTGCCCCCCCACACCCCCCAGCCCAGGATTAGAACCCAGGGGTATATGATCTGCGCTTCTTCAGAGGCAACTGACCTACTTGCTACTCTCCCAAGGCAGGTCTGGTTTTCACACACAACTCCCAGTAGAATATCTCCATCTGGACATAGCACGGACACCTAGAGGTTGGTTTGTCTGCAACAGAATTCTTAAGTTCACCATCTTCCCACAAATCTGACCTTTCTCCAGTTTTCTTTAACTCAGTAAAATGGTACCACAATCCACCAAGCACTCAACCCAGAAACCGGAAAATCACGCTGGATTCCTCCTTATCTCTTACACCTTTCTAAAACATACCTTTAGCTACTTTTCTCTATTTCCATTACCACCACTCTTTTTAAGGGTGTTGTCATCTCTTGTGTGGATTGCTGTAATACTCTTCCAACTGGTTATCTCCCTGCTATTCATACCTTTACTCAATTCGTTTTCTACATAGCAGTAGGAGTGAACCTTTAAAATAAAAAAAAATGAGGGCCATGGCTTGTGTGCCAAGATGCTGGTATGCCAACCACATATGGCCCAAGGACCATGGGGTACTGGGGAACAACCAGGAATGAACAACTAAAGATTTTTTTCTCTCTCCTTTAAAAATGCTTCTTCCTTTTTTCACTTCCTTCCTCTCTTTAAAAAAACATCAAAATTTAAAAAAAATTTAAATAATTTTGACATCCCATGTTTAAAAGTCTTCAATGACATCTGTCACACAGACAACGAAATTCAAACACTTTATCATGGCCCTGAGCAAACCCCAAGTCCACCAATTCAACTTCATCTCTTGCTACTTCTCCCTTATTCGTTGTGGTCCGGCGGGATTAGCTTTTTTTTTTTTTTTTTAAATTTCCTGGATGTCTCCCATCTTAGAGCTTTAGTAAGTTGTTTCCTATACTTTGAATGTCCTCACTTTCATTCTCTGCATGACTGGCTTCTTATCACATCTTCCTGAGCTCAGTGTCTTAACTGCACAACAGCCTCGGTGTTCTTCTTAGGAATTTATAATTATTTATAAATTCATATACCTATATAGGCTATATAAATGCATAAGCATATTTATTTGCATTTATAGTGTTGGTTTCCTCCACTACTATGCAAACTCCACCAGAGCTAGCCTTGTGCCCACTTCGTTCATCATCTCCTAACTACTCCGCAGAAAGACATGTAGTGCGCAGTCAGTGCTGGATATCTGTTGAATGAATGCAGGTGTCCACTTTACTCTGTGGTATCCAACTCAGTTCTAACACATAGTCAAGGTCCCATCCTAACGGGCTTAAAAAGGCAGCAGAAAAGTGTGTTTTTAAAATAAGATTGAACTTGAGGGAAGAAATTTGGGACTCCCGAGCACGCCGCAATCAGGCCATCCTCAGCCTACAAACACGGGGGGCGGTCTAATCTCTCATGTACTTTCCAGCTTGGAGACGGTCGGTGTAAGGCCGCCAGTTGGGCCAAGATTTCCAGGGAGCCTTTGAACCCAGAGGGCACACAGGTTATCTTCCGAATCGGCTGCACGCCACACCGGCCAGTCTCCAGTGCCACCTGCTGGTCAAAGCCGTGTCCACGTTTTGGGGGAAGAGATCCCCGCAAGAAAAGTAGGAGCTGGGATTAGCGCGGGCCGTTTGACGCGCACACGTCTTCTAATTTCCCCAGGATCCCCATTTTACAGAGCAGGACACTGGCCAGGCCGGGATGTGGGCCCCCATCCGCCTCCAGAGCCGCGCTTTTAGCCATTATACCAGTCGAAACAAAATTAACCTCGGAAGTGCTCAAGTCCGACAGTCTCGAAACTGGGAAACCGGGCGCTTAATCTACTTTGCTCGGAGACCTCCGTTCCCGCAAAGGGCCCTGCTGGGGTCAGAAAGCCGCGGCCCGCCGCACGGAGGCGGGAGCACCTGCAGCCGGCGGGCCGGGCCCCGCGCAGCGCCCCGCAGCGCCCCGGACAGCGGCCCCCACTCGCCCGGCCGGCGACGCCAGGCTTCCCGCGCGGGCCGGACGCAGGCCCGGGCCCGCGCTGCGCGGCGCTGCGCGGAGACCCCGGCCCGAGGGCGGCCGAGCGCCGGGCGCCCGCCAGCCGGGGGCGGGGCGGCGGGCACACCAACCCACCTGCGCGGGGAGCCGGGTCAGAGGTCAGGCGCGGCGGGGCGACCCCGGCCCGTCCTCGCTGCGGGCTGGGCTCCGCGGGCGCGGGGGACGGCGGCTGCCGAGGGCCAAAAGTAGTCCGGCCGCAGGGCCCGCGCCCCGCCGCCCCGCGAAGAGCTCCCTGCTGGACTCTCATTTTCAACCGCCCCTCCTCACCTGCCGGCAGACGGCAGCTCCGGCGCAGCGGGTCACAGCCAGCGACAAGTCAATTCTGCTCCGCTCAGTCTGACCTAGGCTCTGAGGACGGTCCCTGCAAAGGGAGAATACTGACTCGCTGTCTGCTTATTGAAGCAGAGGAGGCCTGGCCCTAGTCCTGAGCTCTCGGTGGAATCCTTTAGCGGGACAGGTGAACGCGATCAAGCCCACCAAGTGCCCGGCGCACACTGCCGCCAGCAACAGGTGGTCCGCAACTGTGGAATTAAGGTCCAGAGGTGTGCGGAGGGTCAGCTTATGGAGATCAGGGAATTCCGGAAGGTTCCAGAGGCAGGAGACAATTCTTGTTTCAGCAAGGAGGAAAAAGGCCATCCAGCTCTACGCCCCAGTACCTGCAAAGGGGCCCTGGTTGCAGGAGTGGGCGGCACACTGAGGTTAAACCAGTTCAACCCCGCAGATAAGTGGGAGTTGCTGAAAATTGTGGGGCCGGCCGCAACACGAAAAGGTTGTTTTGAAACTAGCAATATGGATCCCCTTGGAGAAAGAACAGAGTTAGAGACAGGGATTCAAGTTGAGAGGAACAGAACAATCCAGTACCGCCTAACGGAAGCTCGGGTTAACAGTGGCAATGATGGTAAAGCAGCGCTGGACAGGGCCTCGTGGCTGATCAAGGTTATCATGGCATTAGAGCCTAGGAGACTATAAAAGCAGCAGTGCAATTTAACGGAACTAAATAACTGGGGGTGGGGTGCGAAAAAGACCATTTAAAAAAATGTCCATTGAAGCCGTCTTGGCATTTCCAAATAAAATGTTTTGTAGGCAGCTAAAGATCTTAGGCCCAAGTTGGCTGATTCACAACTTTCACATAATGCATGGATTGTTGTGTTCCTGCTTGAGACCTCCAAAGATGCCACACTGGTTGTCTTACGACTGAGTTCCCCAAGTCATTGTGACAGTGGAGTTTTTTCTTGTGGGCTTGGGAGCTGTGAACTCAGGACAGGAAATGCAGGGCACCCTGCCTGCCAGTTCTACATACTAAGTACCTCATACTTGAACGTCTTAGCAACAGTGGAGACTCGAGGAAAGTAAAGAGGATGGCAAAGGAATCAGGCAACACCTCCAAGTAGGGAGTGAGGCGCAAGTGTCACTGGTGGGCGTGCTCCAAAATAATCCGCACCAAAGGCGCAGCATCAGTCTCAAACAGAACACGTGCCCTCTGACGTCAGAGAGCTCTTACAAATGCTTTCACCTTGTTTTATAGCTGTGTCTCTTTCGTGTAACGACTTATTTCGTCTTGTTCAACTTCATACCCCCAGGGCCTAGCTGTTTGTTAAATGATTATCAAATGCTCCAGAGAGAATGAGAGAGAAAAGTTCAGTGGAGACCTTCAAAGAGTGGCATTTCCATAGAAGCCCCACTCGCTGACCTCTTGCATTGCCTGGACAGCCACTGAAAGAGTCTCTAACTTGGACACACTTGCTTCTGCAGGTCATGTTGAATGTAGGCTTTTTTACAGGACAGATTTTCAAGCAATATGATTGCAATTTAGGAAAATGGCCCCAAAGGAACGAAAAGAAAATGGTTTGCTTCACTTAAAAGCAGTTGCATTAAGATACTCAAACATGATCTTTCTTACTAAGGCTATTATAGGAGCTTAGAGGAATCATTAAGGTAAAAGTCACACATAGGTTCAAAATAACTCATTGAATTGTCCTCTAAATTTAGGGAATGTCAACTTAGCTTCGACAAGAGAAGCTAGGATTCAGAAATTGCTTTGGAATAAGGAATACTCATTCTTGGTGTGGCCTAGTGGAGTGGTGGTTTGGGCAGTGTCTTCAGCTGGCGGAATCCACATACATACACCCCAACAAGCCTGGTCCCCATCCTGGGATGGGGTAGGAGAGGGGAGGACAACCAAAAGGAGCTAAATAAAGCGCTTCTCCCTCCTCTGTCTTCCTGCCCCCGTGTTCGCCTTCATGCCTGCCTGCACTCTCCCTTTAAAAAACAAAACAACACCCTATTCTAATAAAAATAACACCAGAGGCAGCCACAGCCCTAGATCAGTTCAGAACATCTATTTACCTTATGATATACTTGAAACATATTGGAGTGCAATTTTTTTTCAACTAACTACTATGAAAAGGTTTTTATGGGAAACAGATCTTGTTCCAAGTAGGAAAATCAGACACTTATCTGCCTTCTTCCTCAATCGTCACAATGGGAAAGGGTGCTCTCCTAACCACCTGCTGCATAGCTGGAACACTCAACAACCCTCACATACCTAGCAAAATGAGCAAATTACCTTCTTCTTGTGCTTCACTCCCCCCACTCTCCCGCCCCTCCATGCAGCAGGCCGAGGGGAGGGTAGACAGCAGGAGGGTAAAAAGGACAAGAGGTTCCTCACAGCAGGGGTTATTCCAGGAAAATCAAGGCACATATAACACAGCACTAAGGTTTATTAGGGATTTCATTAGGGTCAATGTGGGAATGAGGAGTCAGTCGGGGCACAGAGTCCAGGAGGCTTCCTCAGATCTCATAGTGAACCACCGGCTCGGGCTCTTTGCTGGGGTCGCCACCTCGTTCCAGGTACAGATTGTTATAAGGGTGCTGCTTCGGCCCCTAAGGGAAAAAAAGCGAGTAAGAACACCATCACCCAGATAATACCTGGTTACACCACACTCCGAGTTTACAGCTGCCCACAGTAAATAAGTACGGAGTGGCCTCTGGTCAGGAGTGGCCTCTGGTCAGGAGTGGCCTCTGGTCAGACCTGGCCGGGCTAGAATGCAGGAACCGCACTTCCCTTCCCCACTCAGCCCAAGGCATAAAGAAAGCCTGATTTTTAAGAGAAGTGGTGCCTACACTCTGTGTGTGTGTGTGTGTGTGTCTGCGTGTAGGAGAGAGGGGAAAGAGGGGAGAGAGGAGAGAGGAGAGAGAGGAGAGAGAGGAGAGAGAGGGGAGAGAGGGGAGAGAGGGGAGAGAGGGGAGAGAGGGGAGAGAGGGCAAGCGCAAGCTTTCTAAATGAGACGATGCATCCATCCATCCCATTCTCTCTCTCGGGGTCGAGACAGACTCAATCTCCTTTAAGTCACTCAGCCTCTAATAGTTCCACTACTAAAGTGGCCTAGTAAATGAGGCGTGCAGGAGCAGTGGGGGCGGGCAGGGGGAAGCACAGAGGAGACACGGCTGGGACGTGCTTCAGGGGCTGCTGGCTTTACCAACAAACAGCTGTCAGAGAACACAGCTCAAGGGGAGGAGAAAGGGTGATGTGCTTACAGAACTGAAAAACGGAAGAGCCGCACTGTTTCGGGATCTCCTGAAGTGAAGTTAGTGCTCACACCAGCCGCACTGCTCTCTCCAGCCTAGAGCCCCCGGGGCTGGAGCAAGGCTGGTGTCAGTGCGCTCAGACATGCCAGCTACCACCAGGACGCTGATTATCTCTGCAGAGGCAGCACTGGGCCGTCCACTGCAAATGGCACCCTCCCTGCTTTCGGTGCGTTTCCTTACAGTCCATCCTGTAGCTGACTCCCAGATTAATCTTCCTTAGAAACCTAGCCTTCATTACATCGTTCAGAAATCCAACACGGCTCCCCGCTGACGAGTCATCACTGTGTCCCAACTTCTAGCACTGTCTGCACCTGGCACGTACTAGAGGCTTTATAAATACCTATTGAATTAATGTATTAACTATACCATCAGTTCGAAGCCCTTCGCCTGCATAAAAGCCACCCAGGCTAAATGATCTCACAATATTCCTCAACACCGCGACCTCCACATTGGATTTCCCAGGACATCAGAATTACCCTGGGAACTTGTTTAACAGTGTTGATTCTAGAACTCCACTGTGGAGCTACTGAATCGGGAAAGCCAGACCATGGAGCCCAAGAATCTGAATTTTTAGCAGCTCTCTTAAATAACAGCTGTCATCTAGGAATCATTTCTATGTCTATTCCACTGCAGCAAACTCACTCTCCTTTTCCTTTCTTGTTTTCTCTTGCCCTGAGTGCTCTCTCCAACTTCTCCACACCATCCAGAGCATATATGCATATGTACATATACATATGTGTATGTGCATATAGATATATAAAAGCATCTATATAACTTTTAATAGCACCTCATACTCCTCAGCACATACATTCACTACATATATAAACAAAATCTATGCCAAGTTCCCCCATATAGCTGTGCAAATGCTGCTCATCTTGTCACTTATCTAAACTTTCTTCCTAGACAAATTAAACTTTCTCAGAGCTAGACAGAATATTTTCTGTCCTTTACATTTCCCCAAATATAGCTGTCTATGCTTACAGTAAACACACCATTGCCTCCAGGACCCTACAGGAAAGGCCCTTCAACAAAGGCTAAAGTTTCAGCTCTAGATTCCTTCACTCTACGCTGAAAGATCACTTGTTGAAACACAGCTGGTAGGTACAGTCCCCAAATGGCAACTCTAGAGACGAGCTGGCTTCCACCTTCTCATTCTTCACCTAGTCCTAAACTGTTTCTTTTCACTCTGACTGACCCACATGTGGGCATGAACAGTGCTCTGTTCCTGTGCCAGGCCAATGGGTAAGGCTCTCTCTAGGCCATGCCAGGAAGCTGAGTTTGGTATGGGCTGCATGGATCCCTGCTCCAGAGTCTATTCCCTCAGGAAATGGGGACAAGCGACTGTGCCTCAGGGATACTTCTCATACTTACCACGGGTTGATAGGTGGGGTATTTCTCTCCCACCCAAAACATGAACAGCATGAGGGCCACAAAGCCGACGAGGTGCTTACACATGAGATTCCAAGAGAGAAGCGTGGGGGACGTATCCACACGGTTCCTGATATACATGTCTAGGTCCCAGTGCATCTGAGGCAGAAAGGCAGGTAACTGTCACTGACTGCTCTTTCTGCAAAGGCAGACAGTCCAGAGTGGACAGAGTCTGCTGCAGGACTTACAAAGGTATTCTACTACCCCAAGCAATGTTCTTCTTTTTATAGAGAGGAAGAAAAGCACTTATATGTATTTATTTTTGGTCCCTCCCCCACCCACAAACCCATGGTTCCTGGGCTCTACATGGTCCACACCCCAGCCTAGGCAATATTTTTTGAGGTAAGTCTAAGATACTCTGGCCCACAAGACTGGATGCTGGCTTATGTCTAGGTTCTGCTGACCAGAGACAGTTCAACCATGGAATTTCACAACCTTCACAATACGGAGCTGTGATTATTCCTAAAATTCCATTCCACATACAATGATGGAATTTCTGAACTCAGGACCTTGCTTCCTCAGGTAGGAAACAGTGTTACTGGGACAGAGAAGTGTCATCTGAGCTAGAAAGAATCCCCCAGAAAGACATTAGGGAGAAGGACGGTCAAATGGGATATGGTTTTCGCACCGGTTCACCCCAGTTCAGCCTCAGGTCTGGGTGGTCCCAGGCATACCATGGATCCCTCTCTTGTTGTGAGCGGTCAGGGAGCTTCGGGTAGTCACCATATCTGAGAGAAAGAGACAAGAAACTTTAGGAGACAATTCAGATTCTCCTCATCTCAGAGATGAGAAACCAAGTGATAGCAATAGCTACATCACTTAAGGACAGAGAAAGCGACTTTCAAATTAAGATCTCAATTTCTAGTCACTAAGTACTTAGTCTCTAAGAATGAATCACAAAGTCCAAATTGTAATTAAAAGGCACCAGCAAACTCTGAAAGTTATATGTAAGCTTTTCTGTCTTTCAACAAAAAGAAAAAAGTCATGCAATGTTATGTTAGAGCTGGAAGGGAATTCAGCAATCAATCCCTTTGATTTCCTCATTAGACAGACAATGAAACTGAAGTTTAGGGTCTGAACCCAAGGGGACCCAGATAATTGGAATAAAAACAAGGGTACAGCTTAAAGGGTTCTTTTCATAGCAACTATACTCCACCACCAAGTTGACATATGTCTCTCTGTCTCAAGCAAGCACCTCATGGTACTTTGCTAAGCTGGGTTTTCCCCAACAAATCCAGGTTCAACTTACCAAGGCTGCTCTTGTCCACAACAAAATAAAAGGCATAGAAAATGATGACAGACACATGTCACAGAAAATGATTGGAAGACAAGAATAACAGGGGCTGCTGAAACCATGACTGAAAAAGTGAAAGGAAATGACTGAAAGGAAATGAGGATGATGGTAATCACTTCATATAACAGAGGGCTGGGGGAGGTGGGGAGAAAACCTCAATTTGAGTAAGAGAGTTGGCTGTTTAATGTGCTTAACAGTGGCTATGATTTCCAAGGACCTAATAGCAATGATCTTTTGTAAAATACAGATAAACACACAAACATAGAGCGCTCCCACTACAAATAAGGTTCTCATGACAGCAGTCCAGCGCCAGTCTGGTCACGTTGCCTGGATGACAGCACCTGAGCCCAGCAGATGCTCAATCTAAATAAAACCTCTCGCTCTGGATGGAGCCAAGGAAGGTTCCTGCTATTCAGGGGTCCTCAGGGGAGCTATTAAAACCTCGGCTTCCTCATTTGAGGAAACAGCTTGAGCCAAGGAGAAAATTGAAGTCCTCTCGGCTGCAGCTGCTTCTCACCCATCCCCTCCCGGCTCCCTCCACCCAGAAAAGCACCCACATTGCAGACTGAGGGATCAAGAGAAGGTTGGGGGAAAGGGGCCAGAGTCGAGTCACCGGCGCAGTGGGCCTTCTCCCGTCACTGCCCAAGAGCAAGCAGACCCTCTACCTCACCCCATGCCATCATCCGCGTATGCCTCGTAGTCTTCCACGCGCATATTATACTTCTTGGCGGCGGCGGCCCGTTCTTCTGGGGTCTTGGGATAGGATCCCGGGAGCATGTCCTTGGTAATGTGGGAGGCTGGAGCGCAGAAGAGGGCAGGTCAGAAGCAACCATGTCCCTAGCCGCCTCGAAAGCGTCCGGCTGCCGTGTCTGCGAAGGTCCCAACTAGCGACCAGGCGGGATCAGCGAGACCGTCCAGCCCGGCCCGGTACCCGGACACGACCGTCGCAATATCGACGACACCCACCCACCCCGACACCACACACCAAACCCCAGGCACCCCCTTCCCACGCCGCAGCCTCGCCCGTCCTCGCGGACCTGTCCGTGCACTCAACGGCACCACGCTCCGGGCAGCCCTTTGCAGCCACCGGGCTCCCAGGGCCCCCACCCTGGCCGCCGCCATCTTCACCTTCTTCTCATTTCACTCTCGCACATGCGCAAAGGCCCGGGGACGGCGGCCGAGCCGGGCCAAACGGCCGCGGGGAGCGGCTGTGCGGAATTCTCGAGGCTTCCACAAAGGCGGGACTTAAACCGTGTCTGGAAGGTGGAGGGGCGGTGAGCGTCCGCACCCGAGAGGAGAAAGGCTAGGAAGCCCGGCCGGTCACTGCTTTGATGTTTCAGATTGTGTGGTCCTTTTCTCCTTCAACTGACTGAGACGCATCCGGGGATAATGGGGACTCAGAACCTGAGCATCTCAGGTGGACAGGTGACCCACCGCCTCCAGGAGCTGCACTAGTAAAACGACCCCGTCGTCACCTCCTCTCCGACTGCCGTTTTCCTCTTCCGCACTGGTAGTTCTTCCTGCCAGACTCAACCTGACCATTTTTCAAGTCAAGTGCTTTCTGTTGGCTTCTTGTCCCAAACTGATCTCCTTGAGTACACGGTGCAAGCACACAGAGCAGCCCGAACTGGCGCCTGGGTTTTAGTCGGCGTTTACATCTGCCTGTCCCCCTCCCCTCAACCTTAAAATGTAAAACCAGCCCTGGCAGCGGAGACAACTCCACAGACCATTCAAGCCTCAGATTTGCTCCAACCTGGATACATTGATTTTAAACTGGACCACAATTAATAAACACTAGCTTAACCAAAACGGGGCACTATGCTTGCATATGAATGTTTTTACTTTATGTACACAAGTGGGATATGCATAATAAACATGCCCGTATTTCCAGCACCTTTCAGGGTAGTTTTAGAGCAGGTTGTCCAGGATATCCTCAAATACATATCTAAGCAATACAAACTGAGTGTATTATTTAACACTTAGATGTTGTGGAAGACTACTTCATAGCATCTTTCTTTCCTTTTTTTTTTTTTTTTTTTTTTTAGCGTTTATTTCAGTTGTTCACTACTCCCAGTCCCTGGTCCTGAACCTGGGTCCTTGGGATGTAAGTGGACTACCTCCAGTGACTTTATCTGCTAGGCCACCAGGGTGCGCCACAACTTGTCTTCTATGAAATGAGCATCGCTAGTTCATATTCAGAATAATTGGACAATATTTGCATTCAGTCAACAGCAAGCTCTGATCTAATTTGTTTCAAGAGGCAGAGTAGATCTAATTTATTTGTTTTTATTACGATATAGTTCACATACTATAAAATCCACCCCTTTAAAGTTTACAGCAGTGATTTTTATATATTTACAAAGTTGTCTATCATCATCATTTAATTCTAAAACATTTTCATCATCCCCAAAAGAAACCCCCTCCCCACTAGCATAGTCCCCACTACCCACACCCCCTGGCAACCACTAATCTCCTTTCTTTCTATGGATGCATCTATTCTGAACATTTCATATAAATGCACTCATACAATATGGGGTCTTTATGTCTGATTTATTTCACTTAGCTTAATGTTTTAATGTTTATCCATGTTGTAGCATGTGTCAGTTCTTTATTCTTTTTGATAGCTTAATCATATTTCGTTATATGGAATATACATTTGTCTATCCATCAGCTGATGGAAATGATTACTGACCCCAGATTTGGCAGCTAACTGCCCCCAAATCAGTAATCAAGGAGCCAATAATCCAGTGTTTTTGGAAAGGAAATCAAGTTTAATCAAGATAAAGGCAACTGAAGAGATGGTGGGCAAAGACAGTCTCCAAATGGCAGACAAAACTAGGCTTTTTAAAGGGGATGCAGCATATGGAGGAAGTGCAAGGGTCCATAGTCAACAAGTTTTTACTACACTGCTTTTTTGTTCCAGTTGGTGCCAGTTCCTGCCTTGACTCCTACCTGATGGGAATGAGGATGCGGTGGCTTATTCTCAAGCTCTACTGCTTCTGTCAGTGATACATTTTGTTAACAAGCTGTGTCTGCAAGAAAGAAGAATTGTGCATTTGTGTTCCTTTAACTGTTTCATTGTATGAAGCTTTGGTCTCCTTTAGACATTTGGGTTGTTTTCACTTTGGAGCTATTATGAAGAGTGCTGCTGTGAACTTTCTCGTACAAATTATCTTGTGGTTGTATATTTTCAAGTCTCTTGTGCATATATTGAGTGTAGAACTACTAGATCACAGGCTAAGTTTAACTTTCTGCAAAACTACGAAACTGCTTTTCAAAGAAGCTTCATTATTTTACATTCCCATTGACAGTGTGTGAGAGTTCCAATTTCTCCTTATCACCAACACTTATTATTGTCCGTCTTTTTTATTGTAGCTAGTCTAGTGCATGCGAATGGTCTTTCATTGTGGTTTTGATCTGCCTTACCCTGATGACTAAAGATGTGAGCAATTTTCATGTGCTTATTTGTCATGGTATATCTTCTTTGGAGAAGTGTCTATTCAAATCCTTTGTCCATTTCTTATGTGGGTTGTCTTTTTACTGATGAATTGTAAGAGTTCTCAATGTATTCTAGATACAAGTCCTTTTTAGATATGATTTTTTGTTTTTTGTTTTTGTTTTTGTAAGGAAAGGTGCAGGCAGGAATGAAGGTCAGTAGTCAGACAGACAGGAGGAGAGAGGAGGAGGAAGCATCTTTATTTTTACTTAGTTCTTCACACTGGCTGTTTACCCCCAGAGCCAGGACTTGAACCCAGGGGTATATGACCTGTGCTTCTTTGGAGGTGACTGACCTAACCACTGCTCCACCAGGGCATACCTAGATATATGATTTGTAAGTACTTTCTCCATCCTGTGAATTGTCATTTCACTTTCTCGATATCCTTTCGTACCCCGTTTTTATCCTGAAAGAAGTTAGTCTCTGTCAAAAATCTGTCTATTGAGATCATCAAGTAGGGTTTTTTTCTTTCTTTGTTTAAGTTGATGTTAGCTTCATGTGTATGACATAATGGTTCATTATTTGTATATATTGTGAAAGGAGTACCACAATAAATCCCTCAGCATACATAGTTAGAAAGTTTTTCATGTGATGAGAACTTTTAAGATTTACTCTTAGCAAATTTCAAATATATAAGTGTTATTAACTGAAGTTGCCATGCTCAACATTATACCCCTATGACTTTATAACTAAGTTTGTGACTTTTGACTTTTTTCTTCTGTTAATATGGTTAATTTTCAGATGATGAACCAACTGTGCATTCTTGGACTGAATCCTAGTTGATCATGGTATATAACCCTTTAAGATGGTGCTGTATATGGTTTGCCAGTATTTTGTTGAGGATTGTAATATCTAAATTCATAAAAAAAAAAAAAAAGTAGTCTGTCATTTCCATTTGTGCTGTCTTTGTTTTGTTTAGTATCAGAGAAATCCTGGCTTCACAGAATGAGTTGGGAAGACTTCCCTCCTATTATTTTTTTTTGAAGAGTTTGTGAAGGATCGGTGTTAATACTGAAGAAAAATTTGGTAGATTCATAAGTAAATTCATCTGATCCTTTTCTTTGTATAATCTTTTTTTGACTTCTAATTTTTTTCCTGTTCATTCAAATTTATTCTTTCTTCTTAAATAAGTTATGATAGTTTGTGCCTTTCTAGGAACTTGTCCATTTTACTTGTTATCTCATTTTGGGGGAATACAATTATACATAGTACTCCATTCTACTTATTTTTGTAAAGTTAGTAGTTATGCCCCTTCTTTCATTCCTGATTTTAACAATTTGAATCTTCTCAGCCTATTTTTAATTCCCAAGGTTACATATTAGTATTTCCTGTAAAATTTCAAACATTCAGATAAAACGAAAGCTTTGGTTGCTACCCTCAGCCCTGGAGCCTTCACAGAGGCAACTCCATTATGATTTCAGTGTAGCAGTTGCTATGCTGTGCAATTGCATAGGTAAGCGGTGTTCTAGTGCTGCACAACAAATTACCATAAATTTGAGAGCTCCAAACATCAATTTATTACCTCACATTTTCTGAATCAGGAGTCCAGGCATGAGTTTGCCACGTCTCAGCTCAGGCTGAATCAATGGGGTCACTATCCCATCAGAGCCTCCTTTTCCAAGCTCAGTAGTGTTGGTAGAATTAGTTCCATATAGTTATAGGACTAAGGTCCCTTCTTTCTTGCTGGCTGTCAGTTGAAGAGCATTTCTCAGCCCCTAGAGCTAACCCACGATTCTGCCACATAGCAGTTTGCTCCTTCAAGTTCAACAGGAGAGCATCTGTGGCTTCACATCTCTCTGACTCCTGTCACTAACCTTCAGACCCAGATTTAAAGAGCTAGAGTGATTAGATCAGGCCCACTCAGGATGTTTCCCTTTCGATGAACTCAGTGAAATGATTAGGGTCCTTTTTGTCATATAACCTCATTGCAGGAATCATATTCATAGGCGTGGCTTGCATTCCAAGGGAGATTTATACAGGGTATGTACACCATGGGAGGGTCATCTTTACATCCACCTTAGAATATGGATTCCCACAACCGGCCATGAGAAGTGAATAAGCAATAGAGGTGCTGGCTAGGACCTTTTATAACCAATAGCAATGGAAAATGTGGGGAGCTTATGGTGAGCCACTAATAATAACGTTGGTCCCATGACAAAAATATCTTCAAGTAGGAGAGATGGTGACACAGGCAGAAAAACTAGAAGATGCTCAACAAAAGAAAACGTCTTTGATTTTAATTCAACTTGCTATATGTCTTCTGCCACAGCAAGCTTTACCCAACAGCTGTCCTGCCTTCCCCACGTAGGTCGAGAGGCTTCTCTCCCCATCACGAGTGTCAAGTTTCATGCGCCATTAAACTTGCTTCCCTCCGGCCTCCTGTGTAGGCCTGGGCACACGGGGGCAGCAGGAATATAGGGTGGGCGGCTTAAGCGGCCGCCACCTCCACTCTGAAGCACGACGTCGGGGCCCCGGGGGTGGGGTCCGCCACTCGGAGGCGCTTCCCGGGTTGACCGCTCTCTCTCCAAGCCCGTCTCTATGGTGTCCCTGGGGTTTCATCCGGAATAGGTAGGGCTTCCGCTTCCGGTGGGGCCGTCCCTAGCGGCGGAGATGGCGGCGACGGCGGCGACGGCGGCGGAGGCCGCGGCCTCGGGCTCTGGGGCACCCCGGGAGGAGGCTGAGGTCCCCGGTCCCCCCTGGGAGGAGTCCCAACTGCGCAGCTATAGCTTCCCGACCCGGCCTATCCCGCGCCTGAGTCAGAGCGACCCGCGGGCGGAGGAGCTGATCGAGAACGAGGTGGGCGGCGGGCGGCGGACGGGTCAAAGGTGGCCGGAGCGGGGAGGGGCCGGGGCCGGGGCCGGGGCCGGCGCCCCGGGGAGCCGGGCCGCCGGGCGTGGAGAAGGAGACCTGAGGGGTTCGTGCTGGGCGGCAAATGATGCTGAAGTTGGGAAGCAGTTGGAATCAGGGGACCAGAACTCAGCATCTTCTTGGGACGACTTCATTTTTTTGTTGTTTTTCGCCCGGTGTTCTGTTAGGAGCCTGTGGTGCTGACCGACACGAATCTTGTGTATCCCGCCCTGAAGTGGGACCTGGACTACCTGCGAGAAAATATTGGCAACGGAGATTTCTCTGTGTACAGCGCCAGCACCCACAAGTTCCTCTACTATGATGAGAAGAAGATGGCCAATTTCCAGAACTTTAAGCCCAGGTCCAACCGGGAAGAAATGAAATTTCATGAGTTTGTTGAGAAACTACGGGATATACAGCAACAAGGAGGGGAAGAGAGGTAGGTTCTTAGATCATGAGTTTCTGTTGGACCCCTGGCATCCATTTTTCTCTTCTGTACTTGTTTGAGGACGGGGAGGAGTTGGCGACTCGTTTCCACTTAGAGGTGCAGTCCCAGGGCTGCAAGGTATTCGGGTTTGTCTTGCTTTTGTTTTTTAAAGAGAAGGTGCAGGCAGGACTGAGCGGCAAGCATGCAGGAAGAGAGAGGAGGAAGAAGCTTTTTATTTAGTTTTCCATGTTGGTTGTTCCCCTGGGTCTTGAACCAGGCAGGACCTTGCGATGTTTGTGGGCTCTGCCTGGTGTACTAAACTGCTAGGCCACCAGGACACACTGGGATTCTGGTTTTGTAAGAGAAGCCAGAAATCCAGATTTTTACTTAAAGTCCTTTTTGCTTTTAAATGTGAGCAACTAAATTTTTTTTTAATGCTGCGGGGACCAAGCAAAAGGTCGTTGAATTTATCCCTGTGATTGCCACTCGTGGTGGTGGTCCTAAAATATTAGGCTGACTGGAGATAGTTCAGGTTGAAAAGTTGTATAGGTGTTGTGATTTTCAGGTGAAGATTACAGGACCCTGTCGCTTAGAGACGATCAGATTACGTGCAAGGGTGCTGTTGATGTCCGTGTTGTATTGACGACGGCAGACACAAGACACACGCACGAGACTGCTGATGCTTCTCTTCTGTATCCCTGTCTATGAAGACAGCCTTTTACATAGATCCCGGAAGGTATCGAGTCCCATACTGTGACATTGCCTCTGGGAAATTGCTTTCACTCAGTACATCATGGTGATGACCATCCTCTGTCTCATATTTGATGCTCAGTTCTGGACGTTTTCTCTGGTCTCCAGCCTCAGTTCTTTAGCTGACTCTTTGTTAGTTTCTGGCTGAGCGAAAGAATTTGAAATATTTTTTTTCTTCTCAGACACTTAACAGTTGTCATAGTGATAGGACTCTGACTGAAAGAACTATTGGAACTGTTTTATCTGTTCTGTATGTCTTATAAAGGCTAGGTCAGTTAAGTCATCTTGTGCATTAATTTTCTCATATTTAACAGCATTCATGCTTGTGCGCGTGCACACATGAAACATTGAGATAGATCGATTTCGGTGGTGCTGGTGGAATGGAATTGAATGAGCATGTAACTGGAATGAGCATGAGATTAAGACACATGAATCGTCTGGTTCCTCACTTTCAGCCTTTTGTCTCCATATCCAAGAGCATTTAGCCTCACTAAGTATGAGCTCTGAGTGTAGTTTAGTTTTTGGATGATTCAAGGAAAATTTTTTACTATCTGCAGATTTTTGCCCTACCGGCTGTTTCTAGCATCAGTGACCTCCACTGTATAATTGTGCAAGGTTGTCATGTCATTGGGGTAAAGGGCGTCAGGGTCCTCTGGAGTGTTTTGAGCATTCATTGTTAAGGTATAACTGAACTTGTTTAGATTCATACTCTTTGGACTGTTTTGAGCATTTATTGTTAAGGTGTAACTGCTCTTATTTAGACTCATACTTGGGGAGTATTCCTCACTCTTCATAATTGCCTTGCAAACTTTTTGAAGGGATATATGTATTATCATCTCTGGGGAAAATCCAGAGTCAAAGCATTCAAGTCTGGAGGGTTCCACATCCTCAAAACGGTAACTAGAGTTTGTAGTTTATTGAGAGTTGGAGTTAACATTTGCCTTAAACATCATGATTCTAGACACTGAGTCCTGTTGAAGTAATGTCCTCGGGACCAGGACTGGACTGCTGCTGTGTCTCTTCAGGTGTGTCTCCTTTATTAATGTCTCTTGTGAGGCATATTATATCTGGGTTTTGATGTCCTTTAGGTAAGTCTGGCCTTCCTCAGATATGTTGGGAGCCTGGGGCCTGCAGAAAGCCTGCTGAGATATCTTCCTTGAGCTGTAGGTCCTGCTGCGGAAAGGTGACTGAATCAATTAAGATTAACTAGACTTTAAACCAGTTTGGTGACTTGAACGACAAAGGTTTACTTCTCATTCGTGTTACATCATTCATCGTGGGTCACCTGGAGGCTCTGCTTTTACATCACCTTTTTCGTTTTGGGACCCCAATTGCCTCAGCAGCTTCTGTCTGGAACTATGCAGTTGCTGTGGCAGAAGGAAAGAAAGAGGTCAGTAGTGTGTAGGGTCATGAAATGGCAATTTGGAAGCAACATGAGACACTTCTGGCCCTTTCATTAGCTGAAGCAAGTTCAGTCAGCCTGACTTAAGTGAGTGCAGAAAATAACTGCACTGGAGAGGGAACCAGATTTTGATGAACAGTGCTGTTCAAGCATCGAGGGGATGGGCGCGTCTTGGGCCCTGCAGTCTGGAACAAGGCTGATTCATTATAGGGCCTGTGGCTAGTCTTCAAGGAATACATGTGCTGTAAGCCAGAATCAGGTCTCAAAAATAAGTTTGCTATTGAGCAGAGCTCAAAGAAGGATAAGTAAGGATTGGATTCTGTGGGATTCCATGTTGGTTAAGAATCACATGGCTGCAGCCGTTCTCTGTGGGAGCTACTGGCGTGGATTTGGGTTTGGATTTCTGGGCGTGGGGAAAACATGTCGCATATTGTATGTACATACACTAACGGCTTTTCTTCTTGGGCAACATAGGTTGTATCTGCAGCAAACACTTAATGACACTGTGGGCAGGAAGATTGTCATGGACTTCTTGGGTTTTAACTGGAACTGGATTAATAAGCAGCAGGGAAAGCGTGGCTGGGGGCAGCTGACGTCCAACTTACTGCTCATTGGCATGGAAGGTAAGAACTCTTTCAGAAAGCAGTGTGGCTTAGAGTCATGATCCTGTTTCTATCACTTGCTCTTTGAATAAGTCACCTAACTCTCAAAGACTTTAGCGTCTTCATCTGTAAAAGGAACACGATCATATTTTTAAATAATGCATGTTAAGTCTACTCTAAATTTCCTTTTCTCTTCTGCAGTTGTTGTTTGGGTACATATATTCGCCGTGTCTCTGAAAGACTGATATTTTCTGTTGCATCTGTCTGTATTCAGAAGATTTTTATCCCAGTAGAAGGAAACTTACTTTACCATTATAAATTCAACCTTATGTTTTAAATACTGTATTCAGAAGATTTTTATCCCAGTAGAAGGAAACTTATTTTACCATTATAAAGTCAACCTTATGTTTTAAATACATAATACATTAATGGGGTTAAATCCAAAAGGTATAAGTAGATACATGATGATAAATTTCTCTTCCACTTCTGTTTCCCTCCTCAGAGGCATGTATTATCAATTGCTGGTGTACCTGCTAGAGTATTTTATGCATACACAAACAAATAATGAGAATGTGTTCTTTTGGATAGGATTTTTTGTTTTTCTTTCTTTTATTTTTTAAAGTAAAAGAAATCTTTTTATGTGCATCAGGAGAAGAGTTACTTAAGGGTGAGGGCCATTGTCTCATTCTTTCTTTTATTTACTGCACTAACTTAGTGTCAGACCTATACTAGGTTCTTAGTAAACATTGGCTAAATTTGGTTGAGCGAGGAAGCAGAGTACTTAGTCGTTGTCATTAACCACTGGGCTCTGAAGTCTCTTCTCTCCTTTCATTGTCCTTTCTTTAAATTCAAATCCTTTGCTGCCAGTATTAATAAAGGTTTTGAGCATTGCAGCTTATGAACTGTTAACTGGCCCCTTTGAAACTAACTCTTGGTTGACCTGCCAGAAGCCGGTTCTGGTTTACTGGATTCTGAGTTTTTCTCTTGCCTCCCCGTGTCCTGTGGGAGAGTGCCCGGAAGCAGATCCCTCAAGTAGGGCTGAGAGAACAAGTCTCCTTGGGGGATGCAGCACATCAGGCAGCTGTCTTGCCCTGCCCAGGCAGACCTGGGGGATGTTTTCTGAACCCCGCGCCTGCAGAGGGTACTTCAGCCCTCGGATTGTGCAGAGGGTAAGCCACACAGTTACGCAGCATGGACGGAGGGCGTGTACGTTAGGGCAGCGCTAATTCAAGATGCTTTAAAATAATTTGCCGCATTGAAGTCATACCAGCACCCGTCAGAAATCCAGCTGCTGCCCCCCAGTGAGACTCAGCAGCCTCAGTGTTGTTCTGAGAAGTGTCGCATCCCGCAGGTGTGTGCAAGTAGAAGCAGAGATCGAGAAGTTCTGAACTCGGAAGAGTTACCCAAAGCAAATGTATAACCATACAACTTAAAATGAATAGTTAACTTGACCAGAAAGGATCCTGTGTGCAGTTCGGTTGTGAAACTCTTGTGTTGCCGCCCTGGTCAAGAAGCACGCCGGTCTGCACGGTGTCCTTATTGTTCAGAAATGCGGTGCCATTTGGATGTGCTTCCAGTGAGGGCAGCAGTCATCGTTTAAGAAAGTCTGCTTTGCGCATAAACTCTTAGATTATAAGGACAAAATGGTGGTTACCAGGGCGAAGGGGGACTGGGCATATTGGGTAAAGGGGTGAAGTGATGGTGACAGATGCAGACTAGACTTTCGGAAACTCATAAAAAGGTATATATGCATGTTGAATGATGCTGTATACCAGAAACCTACATAATGTGAAGTCAGTGTTATTTCAGTAAAATTCAATTTAAAAAAATCTGCTTTGCTAATTGCTGGTGAGCCCTTAGCCAGCGATGGCCCCTGGACTTACTGCCCACTAAAAGTGTAACTTCTGATTTGCTGAGTGTTGTAACTGCAGTCACCTTGCTTCTGCCTGAAGTTTTGATTGGGATCCCGAATCTGAGAGGGCAGGCTGGGCTTCTCTGCAGCCCTGAGCCCTGCGTCTCAGCCTGTGCCCTAGAGCCCTGCTTTGGGTAAGAACACGTCTGTCTCCCTACAGGAAATGTGACTCCTGCGCACTATGACGAGCAGCAGAACTTCTTTGCTCAAATAAAAGGCTACAAGCGATGCATCTTATTTCCTCCAGATCAGTTTGAGTGCCTCTACCCATACCCTGTTCATCACCCCTGTGACAGACAGAGCCAGGTGAGCGTGGATGGCCCGAGGATGGCAGAGAACTCCTTTGGGATCGCAGGCTGACGTAGCTTTCCCTTTCCTTGCAGTGGTGTGCCAGGTGTGGACCAGCTCAGTCATAGTGTAACTCATTTATTTCAGGCAACTGTAGTGGTGTCCAGATGTTTATAGACAGTCCAGTAGCACTAATTCTAGAAGGCAGACTGTCATTGAGGCTGGTGGACTCTGGTTACTCTGTTTGATTAGCTTCTGAGTTTGTGGGACAAAATGTGTATATCTCCATTGGACCTAATTGTTTCTTTTATCGTGGGTGCTACTTCTTTCTGATAAATAAAGAGTGAATGGAATTGAGATTTATCACTTAGTATCTTTCCTGGATCTAAGTGAGGTATATGGTTGACTTTGTGGCCAGAGAGGTGTTCTCCTTTCTTGAGAACTCATCTCGTTTCCTCGCGTCTTTGCTGGTTAGAATGTATTTGGGAGGAAGTTTCTGGGGGCTTAAGTGAAAGGTAAGTACAATTCTTCATCTCTGCAGGTCGTGAGTAGGTTTTCTGACCTGCAGGCTGTTTTGATTGGCTTCTGACTTCAAGGGCACTGAGTACTGCGATGATCATGTAACATTCAAGCATGGCTTATCGTGCATCATTCTCTGAGAGAGAAAGAGTGTGTGTGTGTGTTGAATGTGTGTTGTATCTTCTGCTGGATCTAAGTTCTAAAGACATCTTTTTTCACTACCAGAGTAGCTAGCACATAGTAGCTACTGATAAAGATTGGTATTGACTAATTTTTTTCTTTCTCTTGAACCTCTCAGGTGGACTTTGACAATCCTGACTACGAGAGGTTCCCCAGTTTCCAGAATGTGCTTGGTTATGAAACAGTGGTTGGCCCTGGCGATGTTCTTTACATCCCAATGTACTGGTGAGGAGGGGGCTGGGACTGGGGACTTCTTCAGAGCTTTTTCCCATTCCCTGGAAAGCCTTACTGTCTTCCCACCTGAGTTGCGACAGGCTTGGTCTGAGGTGATATACAGAAAGGCTGGCATAGCCAGCTGTGGGCTTAATGAATATGGGGGAAATGAGTCTATTGCTAGGACAAGATGGCACCTCCTCAAGCCCAAAGAGGTCCCAAGGCATGAGGCTGGAGAAACTGTTCTTGGCTCTTTGACATTTGGAGACTGAACACCACTGAGTGGTGTTTGACAGGATGAATGAAAAGATACTGTCTTCACTGCTTTCCTTGCTAGCGTTCTACCTCATTTTCCACCCTCCCTCTGAGAAGCAATGGCAAGCAGGAACCTGTTTTCTTGCAGGTGGCATCACATAGAATCACTACTGAACGGGGGGATCACCATCACTGTGAACTTCTGGTACAAGGTGAATATGTCTGTGGTTTTGGTGGTGGTTTTCCTTCCTCAATGGCCTGGGGTGAGGTCAGTGCAGTAAGTCAGTCAGATGCAGTGGGAGGTGGGCTTTCTCTGCAAGCGATTCCCAGGTCTTCGGGTTGACGGCAAGGATTGGGATGATCTGGGTTTCTTGAAGGGAGCCCAGTGCTGGGAGCAGTAGGTGATACTGAAGTTGGCTGCTGAAGCCGTTGCCTGAGCTGCTGCTTCCTTTGCAGGGGGCCCCCACCCCTAAGAGAATTGAATACCCTCTGAAAGCCCATCAGAAAGTGGCCATAATGAGAAACATTGAGAAGATGCTTGGAGAAGCCTTGGGGAACCCACAAGAGGTATGTGGCTGCCATGGGTGGCACTCCTGTGATGCCACGGACAGAGTGAACCCGGAATGTCAAGACTGGTGTCGTGTTCTCCAGAGCTGCTCTGTTCCTGTCTCTGGTGTCCTCTGTCTCCATAGAGGTTATGGGTGTGTGCAGAGCAATCGCTGTTTGCTGGGAGAGCTGGGATGACTGGCGGATCAATTATAATCTGTTCCGTGCTAGTGGTAACGTTCCCCATGGGGCTTGTGTGCCAGCTGGGGACCCCTGAGGGGATTCTTCTGGAATGGGAAGCGAGCAGTACAGCCTCTCCTCAGCCCTCCCAGCTGTACAAGGCCGCTCTAGGTAATGTTGAGACCTGCTTCCCACATAGGTGTGCCAGTGGCGCAGTGCGTACACAGGGGAGGTCTCTTGCCTTCTCCCTGTGGGTCGCCTCACACCCAGAGGACCTATTGGGGTGGGAGATGGCACCACCCCCAATGTCAGGTGACCTTTTCCGACTTCAGGGGCATCTTTAAGAAGCATTCCTGAGTGTTTGGGGGATGTTCGCTCCTCCTATGTTTGCCAGCTTGGTCCAGGCTTCCAGATGTGGGGTGTGGTGAGAGGGGAAGGGCCCAGAGAGAGGGCCAGGCCCCGCGATGCTCGTTGACTTCCAGGAAGAGAGTGGCTGGCTAGAAGGTTTACCGGTTGAACAAAAGCCTTGTCCCTGCCGCTGGCTCCCAGCGAATGTGTCTAGACTTACCCTGTCAGGCCCAGGCCCAGGGCCAAGGGACAGGAGTTCTGACTGGCTCCTCATGTCTCTTCACAGGTGGGGCCCTTGTTGAACACCATGATCAAGGGTCGATACAACTAGCCTGCCAGGAGTGGAGGCCTCCTGCCAGGTGATTGCTAGCCCGTCCACACCGCTTCACTGATGAGGACGGAGACTCCCAGCGCTAGCATTGCACGCTGCACTTAATGGACTGAACTCTTGCCATGGCCCTGGAGGCAGGTGTTTGGGGCAAGGCAGGGTGGTTGGCACTCTGCCCCGTTTGGCAGGACTTCTTACCCTTGCCTCTGTGCCCCAGCACCTTCTCTCTCTGCCCCCTAAAGTCCTTCATTCAGTGTGTGGAGTCCCAGCTTCTGATTGTCATCACGTCTGCGTGTCAGTCTGTCAACCTCGGGATGTGTGCGTGTGTTTGCATGCATACGCACGCAAGTACGTGTCTGAGCCTCACTCCCTCCTGGGTCGGGCTGCCACTCGTGGCTTCAGCCCTGCCTCCTGCGGCCTCCGTGCCTGCACCTGAAGGAAGACGCTCTGGGCTGGCCATTGCATCGGATCTGCAGGGCCAGAGCTCTCCTGACTGTCAGGCCTGTCTGCCTCCTTCCGGTTTTCAGAGTTGGCTCTAGACTGGCTGGGAATGGCTTCTAGGACTCCTGGGAAGAGAGAGGGAGGCTGGCTTTGCGAGCCTGGAGAGCCTTCCTGAAAGGGAGAATCGAGGTCCAGCTTGGACCGCCAAGCTCAAGCCATACGTGGACACAGAGCCAAGGCCGGCGCACATGTTTCCAGTTCCCGGCACGAACAGCTTATCTTTCGCACCAGCTCTTACTCCCTGCGCGGGGTGCCCCAGGGGTTCTGGCAACGGTTTTGCTGGGAGCGTGCGTGTGCATGTGCACACAAGTATGTGTGAGTGTGTGTGTCCACACTGGCCTGCCTCTGCTCCCCGAGTTTCTCCACTATGTCACCTTGTCCCATGGGAGCCCCAGGAAGCACTGCCTGACCTAAAGCTTTTAAACTCACTCTTAGCCATCGTCCGTTGGTCAGGTCACTGCGGCCTTCCTGAGGCTGACTGACTAGAGCCTCTGGCTCCCGGGACCCTCCCTGCCCAGGCCATGGCCTCTGCTGCTGCTGCAGAGCTTCCTGGCGAGTAGACGAACGGGTCAAGCAAGGCAGCTAACTCACCGCCACGCAGGGCAAGGGCAGAAGTGAAGTCTTGCCTCCTGAAGCCAGCGCCTGTGCCGGACCCTCTCGTGTCACAGACACCCAGACCCGGGCAGCAGGTGGTGCGCAGAGGTGGACTCACCTCTCCTGCACGTAGCTGCTCGCGGGACCCTCAGGGTGAAGCTCACCTCTGGGCAGCTGTGCACAGCACACCTCCAGGGGCCATCGCCACACCTGTCCAGTGGAATCGGGCAGTGCGGTGGCCCTGTGTCTCCTTACCTCCACTCCCGGTTCTATGCCCTTCTCTATGGAAGGAGGAGTTGGAAGTTGGTTGTCTTTTTGTTTCTCCTCTTTTTTTTTTTTGCCAAAGGTTTACTTTCAGTGTCTGTGCTGTGGCTCTTGGCCCCAAAGCTCAGTTTATATTACAGTGCACTGATGGACTGCGAGGATGTGCGCGCGCATATGCATCTGTGTGTATCGGGGAGGGTGTTTGTTTTCAGTGCTCTTTCTGGGGTTCCCTGCGGTGGGTGTGTGAACATGGTACCCTCGCAAATGTAGTTCTTTGAAATATAGCCAGTGCTGGAAAATGCGCTTGCAGTGATCTCCATCCTCCATCTCTTGGGCGAGAGGAGCACAGCAAAGAGAACCAGGCAGCGGAGGATAAAGCTGACGGCATTTATTGAAAGGCAGCGGGTGACTTGGCGTTCCTTCCAGCAGGTCTGCCACACTCGCGGCTCAGCCCACAGAGACACGAGTGATGTGCGGCAGGGCATCTGTCCCCACTCAGCTGGTCCTTGCTGGGTGCTACTGCGGGTCTGACCTGAGGTCAGAGGGCCAGGGACATCCATGGGATCCTGGGGTGATAGAATAGTGACTGCTGACTGGTAGACATCTGACAGGTGCCTATGCCCCTCTCTCTGTTCCTCACTATCCTGCAAGGTAGGAATTCCTGCTGTATAGCTGAAGACGACGTGCATTCAGGGAGATTAAGTGATGAGTGGCATTTGGGATTCAGGTCTGGTTTGACTGCACATCCTCAGCTGCTCCTTTTCTGTCGAACTGTGTTGATTATCCTGCTTCCCCTCCCGTGTACTGCAGGCCGTCCTGAGATCTCACCTTACGGGCAGTGTCCGGTACAGACAGCTTGCCCAAGAGGGTGCCGAAGATACGCTCGGGAGAGCTCTTATGGGCTCTAGCTAAAGACATCTTGGAAAAGCCATGAAGAGTACTGGAAGCAGCTTCAGGGGAGCGGAGTTCTAGACCCCAGTGCATTCCTCATGTGTCCTTGAGTGGGTCCCATAACTTTTACTAGCAGGCCCTGCGGCTGTAGAATTAAAGATGTAATTCGAAGATCACGAAGAACCTTGACTTAAGTTCTCTCTTTTTCCCTTAATGAGGAGATAGAGGCTCATCCTCTCATTTACCTAGATCAGGGCTGTCAGGCTCAAACTCTGCTCATGGCAGGGGAAGCACTTCTGCTCTTTTGCGTACTGCTGTCCTCCAGGGTGGTGGAGGCAGACCTACAAAATAGACATGCAAAGGGAAGGTGGAGGTTTGGGCCTGGATGGAGGTCAGCCATGTCCTAAGCCCCAATTTTCATACCAGCAGGTGCGGAGGGAACTGCTGTTTTGTGAAGTCAAATATTTGTTGGGGGGTTGGAGTTTGAGGGGTGGAGGAGGGGCTGTTCCGGGCATCAGTTGAGCAGATGCCCAGGATGCCTGGGGGAGACCAGCTTCCCCTACAAATCAGAGCTCTAAATTACAAGGTTTTTACCAACGCGAACAGTTGGGGGAAGTCGTCTGCTCTCATTTGCGTAATGGTTTCTGTCACTGGTGATTAGACACAGGATGAAGGAAAAGAAATTTGACAATTAGGAATGAGCAATCATTAATCTGAATCTGTTAGGAGACAGAGAGGGGAAGAATCCTTATCAATGGTCCAGCCCAGTGTGGACCTGCCCCCCAAAGACTTTCAGGCCACATACCCTTTCAGTGTTCCCATAAGCAAGCTGAGCTGGTCTTTCCTAAAGGCTTGGTGGGCTGGTCCCCAGCCTGAAGTGGATGTAGAAACATATCTATAGGCATGAGCCAACAAAGAACAAGAGAGATGGGTATCAGATGCAACCATAGGGCAGAAAAGAGTTGTTTTAATGTATGTTTGCTGTTTTGTAATGGTCACCGTTCCAGAGACTCCACCTGTGACAAGTATTTGTTACATTCCAGTACTGCAGGGTGTGGAGGAAACCTGGTCTTTACCCTCCAGCAGCTGTCTGCTTGTTTGGAGAGGGAGCCACACAAAGCAAGTGTGTAAAGCCGTGTGCCAGTTGTGTATGTACCCTGCGGGGACGAGACGAGAGACCCGAATGAGGAGGAAGATGAGGGCGAGCCGGGCCTCCACCTCGGCCTGTCCGAGCCCCTCTGGGCTGAGTTCTGCCTCCCGGAGCCCAGGCCAGCGCAGCTGTAGTCAGGTGGAGGCCCCTGCCCAGGTGAGGAGATGGGCCGAGCGAAGGTGTGGAGAGGCCCCACTGGGCTCGTTCCAGAGCTGTCGCACCTGTTTCTTGAGTCTTGAAGAACATTAATTTGCACCAGTTGGTATTTTTGTTTTGTGACTTACATGTGCCGGGCTCTTTTTAAACATGTAATATTGATTGAGGCAACTTGGGTGGTTCCTCATCCTTCAAATATGTGACAACACACCTGCCTGCCTGTGGTGGGTTCTTTCCCTCGGAGGCTCCCGATCGACGGCATGAACATGGCTGTGGGGTGGCGATGGCCCCCCTCAGATTATGAGCACTCCACAGATGGGGCTTCGTTTCCCCAAGGTCATTTCCTGCGTCACGCTGACACCCTTTGGAGGCCACTGTGGGGTGCGCAGGGCTGCAGGGAATGGCCCGAAGTGGCTGTTGTCCCAGACAGCGTGGACGTTGGGTTGTGCCTGTGAGCGGCTCACAGGCCTCCGCAGACCCTGGCCTTTCTGCCCCTGTCCTCTGTCTCTGGACCTCCAGCAGCTTGCCCCCTCTGCCCACCTCTTTGGTGTCACCTGCCTGTTCTAGAGAGATGTTCCATGCCCCAGACCGCCTCTTGCGTCCTCTGCCCAGTCCAGCAGTTCTTTTCCGAAGGTCCCTTTTCTTAATAGTCATCCTTCCCTCAGGCTGCAGAACTGTGAGTGTTTAACTAAACTTGTTCCCTAGGGTCTCTCTCCCTCAGGCTCTCTGAGCCATCTTTTCTGACTTTAAGTATTGTGTGTCATCTGTGTCTACTCTGTTCTCACTACTTAGTTCTGTACTGGTTTAGCTTTCAAACTGGTGACCCTGCTTTCCTCATCCAGCTCTGTTAAATCCTCAGAGGTCTCGGAATACTCTGGGGCCCTGCTGAGCACTGTTAGTGCATTTCTGGGGCACAAAGTTTCCAACACTGGAGGTCTCAGGGCCCAGGGGGCTCTAGTCAGTGAGGCCTCCAGAGTCAGGTGAGGGGCGGGGTTACCTAGAGAGCATTGAGCAGTGGAGAACCAAGCGGGGAGGGTTTGGGCAAGAAACTCCAGGAATGGGGCCCAGCCTGCAAGCCAGTTGGAAGAACTGAAATTTGCTTCCTTCTAAAGGCATCTGTGTCTTAGAGCCCAGCACTTCTGGGATGGTGGCCATTTTATGTATGTCTCCTAATTTCTCTAGGGTCTCTTTGGTGATGCTCCAAATGTCCAAGGTTGGCTGCCCTCTGCATTCCGGTGGTGGCTGGGAGGGCAGCAGCATATTGAGCAGTCAGATGTTAAGGGTGAAGGTCTTAGATGAGAAAGATGCCGGAGGCCGAGGTAGCAGGAGAGAACCCGGGGTTCAGCTTATGTTCAGTCTGTCATCACTTCAGGATTTGAGTATGATCACTGACTTAAAGAAGTTAATATTCATCTAAAATCTGGTCTTCAGATGATAATTTGGGGAAAATCATGTGTCCTTTAATTTCAGTGAAAATCAAGTCCAATATAATGTTTTAAAGGATGGTTTCTAGCGCTACTACTTATCAGCTGGCTTTGACTTTGATTTACTTTGAATCTGTTTCCTCAGGGGTATTGATAGGCGTGTTGGGGAGGGATGCTTAGAATCTACCTCTGTTGTTGGAGTAACTGAAACAGAGGAAAGCCCAGTGCTTGGCAAGCACTCAGTGACGGGTAGTGGTGACGGCAGCGGTTATATGAACTAGTAACTTACTCAGACACCTGCTTTCAGTGAGTCCTTCCCTCAAGGAAAGCACCCTGAAGACGACCCCATCTTGAGCTGAAGGCAGACCCAGCCTTGGTACCCAAATCCTTCCTGGAGGGAGGGAAACGGTAATGTCTGGTGCCTCTTCTGCCTGGGCAGTTAGCCTTTGTCCCTGTCGTGCCAGCCCAGAGCCACCTGGGAACACTTCTCTGACTGAGTGTGAGGACAGTTAGAACTGGAGAAGCGGTTGCCGTGTCACACTGAGATGCTGAGTCATAGCGGGCCCGTGGCTTCAGTCCCTGCCCTTAACTGTTTCAGTTGCATGTGGTGAAGATGCTTCTGGGAGAAGAGTTTCAGCTAAACAAGACGGGGTTTTTTTCTTCAAAGAGGAAGAAGTAGGAAGAAAGGAGGAAGCATTTAGTGGTTCATCTTGGTTGTCTGTGCCCCACCCCCTATTTCCACCAGGGCGTGCCAGGATGAGGTTTCAGCAGCTGCTGTTGCTGGGCCCCCCACAAGCAGTCCTGTATCAGGCACTGCCCCTGCCCCCCACGCTCTACGTTCACTTTGGGGACAAGTGGACAGTTCGCTACAGGTGCACAGGGGAAGGGACTGCCCGAGTGGGGCGACTGCAGGCTGGGCTGAGTGCTGGAGCATCTCCAGGAGCTGGGGACTGGTGAAAGGCATCCGCTTCTGGCTTCTCTTTCTCCCAGTCCCCAAACGCTCCTCTGTGTTTGAGGGTTTTGTTGTCACTCCAGGGGAAGATTCTGGCAGTAAACCCCTCAAAGGAGAAAGCCCTTCATTCATTTAGCCACACAGATCTTTGGCAAGCATTTTGGTGGCTGGCCCCCGGTTGTATTGGAGTACAGATGGCTTGGACTTGTCCCCTCTGTAGCCGTGTCCTCTTCCTTAAAAGACTGTCCACATTCTGGCCTCAAGCCACCTTGCCACCCAACTTGGAAGAGGTGCTGGATCCAGTGACTCGTGTCAGTCCAAGGTAGACTGGTTGACTGGAACCCCCAGCCTCTGTGACACTAAGGGCCCACTGATGTCCCCGGTCCCCAGCCCCCTTCCCTCTCCACTCTGAGCCAAGCCTCTCTGTAGCTACTCACCTCTCAGCCTCCCACCCTGGTCCCAGCTCATAGGCAGGAGCCTCCCACTGTGCCAACCATTCTGTCATCATGTCCATTCCCCTCCTTCTAGAGAACTGGCTCTGGGCCGTGGAAGCCGCCTCCTTGGCCCCAGGAAATGTTACTGTTGGATTCGATGCCCTTAAAACCTATTCACTTGGGTCACTGAGGTCAATTCTGTCCTTCAGAGCAGCTCTGCTCCTTCGCCCCAAAGCTAAGCTACATGGGTGAGGTTATTATGGCCTCTTAAATAGACTGTGTTTGCCGCATCGCAGTGGTGGTGGAGAGTGAGGCTGGTGCACACCTGGCTTTGAGTTCTAGAGCTGCCTTTCTCTGTGACCTGAGGTGAATGACACACTGTCCAAGACTTGGTTTCCTCACGGGTCTGGGGTAATAATTGCCCTGTCGGTGAAATTAAGGAAGTAAAGAAAGGCGGGGTGCAGGCCCAGCCTCTCTCTAGCACAGCGTCACCTCCTCCCATCTAGCTTCTGACAAGTTCTTGTAGTCTCCATTCTGACCCCTTTTCAGTGACCTCTGACTCAAGGATTGTATCCCGCAACCATTGCCGTAGGGTGATCCTCCGACACCTCTTTTTCTTTTTTTAGAAATACCTTCATTTGATATATATTTAGTTGTTCACACTGGTGGTCTCCCTCCAGACCCGGGACTCAAACCCAGGGGTATGGGGCTTGCTCCTTTGGAGGCAATTAACTTAACCGCTGCTCCACTAAGGCGTGCCATCCTTTTTGTTTTTAAAGAGAGGTAAGAAGGAAGGGAAAGGAGGAAGAGGCATCTTTGGGTTTGTTGTTCATTTTGATTTTTCATGGACTCGGGGTCTCACACCAGGCTCTTGGGCTATACTTGGTCCACACAGCTGAGGATCGCACATAGTCACAAGGCTATGCCCCCCCAAATTCTTTACAGTGTTAAAAATACCAGAAACGTTCCATTGACAAATGGAAACAAGACATCAGACCCACGGCTGCCATGGGAAGAGCCCCTGAAGCTATGTGCTCACTGGTGGCATATCGGATACGGAGGAGGCACATGGGCAGGGACGCAGGAGGCGACGTTGGTGTGCCGTACACCAGGCCGATTTGGAGACCAGAGGGCCATGGGCTTGAGACGTTTCCCTCAACGTTTTTGAATTGTGAATGTTTTACTTTTTTTTTTTTTTTTTTTTTTTTTTTTTTTTTAGTGGGGTGCAGTTAAGAAGAGGGAGGAGAAAGAAGTACTTTATTTTATTTTTATCTAGCTGTGCACACTGGTGGTTTCCCCTGCACCCGGGACTCAAATCTAGGGGTCTGTGTGGCCTGCTCCTTTGGAGGCGATTGACCCAACCACTGCTCCACCAGGGCGCACCCATTTTGGTTTGTTTTAAGGGGAAGGAAGGGAGAAGAGGAAGAAGTACTTCTATTTATTTATTTTGGTGGTTCCCCCCAGACTTGAATTGCAAACCCAGATCCTGGACTTTGATGATCCTCACCCCAGCCGCCGGCTCAGCGCCTGTGCCACCAGGGCACACCCGTGAGAAGTGGTTTTCCCACTTCACCTCCTTTGTAGCTCTAAACACCAAAGAGGGGAGAGGCTTGGGTTCAGTGGCTTTTGCTCCGTGCAGGCGGAGGGTGGCACAGGGAGCTCAACCTGCGTGAGCAGCGTTGGGAAAGTCCCTGGTCCCTGCTGCACAGACGAGGCTGGGGCGCGCAGGGACACAGACTGCGAGGTCCCCGGCAGGCTCTCCCCAGCCGGACAGTGTGCTGCCTCTTGCCACCCCCAGCAGGCGAGTGTTCCCGCTGGCTTTCTTTCCTTTGGGGGATGCTGGCCGGGTGGTCAGAAGAAAAGGGGTGTAGTGTGGGGCCCAGGTAGATGAGGCAAGATCCAGGCGTGGGGCTGCGGGCTCAGGGGGTCTAGTTTGGCTGGGGGACTTTAGGACCGTCCTCTAGAGAGAAGACGGGAGGTGGGGCAGGGGGGTTCGTCTGGAGGCAGCAGTTAAAGCTGTGGGAGACATTCCTTCTCTCCCTGCCAGGAAACTCCTTCCAGTCCACGGGGCAGGGCTTTTGGAAACACTGCTGCCTTTCCAGGTTGGGACACCTCCCCTCGTTGGTCAGACTCCGGGATTTAACCGTTTAAAATGAAACCGGGAGAGAGAGCTGAGCCTGGTTGACAGAGAAGTGTTTTAAGCACCCAGTTCATGCGGGCCCTCAGGACACCATTTATTATGAGGCTTGAGTGAGTAGTTTTCACGCTTCTAGCAGCAAGACCTCTGATCTGACGCCGACTCTCCAGACACAAGTCTCCAAGTCAGATCACGGAATGGCCTGAGGAGGGAAGTGGCGTGACAGGATCATATGGCTGTGGAAGAGGCAGCATCTGGGCAGAGCAGGACTGGGGCCAGAACTAGGACAGAGTCAGGAGGAGCAGGGACAGACCCAGCTAGGCTCTAGGTTCTCACCTAACTCCAAGAACAAAGGAATGACGACAGAGGGTGTGGAGGGCACAGTGTGGCCAACCAGAAAGGACGCGAGGCTCTCAGATGTACTTTTCACAGGTCGGGTGACTTGGGGCACATCCATGTCTCGGCTTCAGTCCCCTCGTCTTTGAGGTTGGGTTATAATGCTGCTGCTGTGCTTATGGGGCTGATAGGACTGTGTATGTTAACATGCTGTGTAAACTGGATGCTGGAGGCTGTGGGGGTTTAAGAGAACAGTGCCAAAGGTGGGGGGGTTGAGGAGTTGCAGGAGCTCAGAGATGAGTGCTCCTCACATTTCAGTCGGAAATGTAAAGCAGTATTTCCCACCAAAATGCCCTGCTGTCTCTGCCAGCACTCAACTAGTAAGGAATTTGTTTTGATTTGAGAAGGAAGAAGTGGTGAAAAAGAATGTATGTTTTTGTTTTTTACTAGTTATTTTTGTTTTTGCACATTAAAATGAACTTCACTTGTATAGGTCCCCCATTCCTCATATGTATGTCAGCACACCCTGCCCTCCACCAGATCCAGAAAGAACATATGTGTTTGCGTTACACAAACCAGACCTCGATCTTGTTTCCACTCTTCCGACATGACTGGGTTATTTACTGTCTCTGAGCCTTGATTTCTTAACGTGTCCCCTCCTGCAGCTGTTGGAACGAGTCAGCCTCCAGTGAAACAACGCAGAGCCTAGTGCCAAGTGCTTCAGACATCTTAGTCCCCTCTCTCACCGCTTTTCCCTTTAGGAAGCCTCTAGCATACCAGACATAAAAGAGCCATCCATGCCTTGGAGCGAACAAGTGCGTCAGACCTCCCTCTTCCTCATGGGAGCAGCTGCTCTAAAGAGCATGGGTGTGCATGGAGAGGGGTCCTGGAGGGTGGGCAGGACGCCACAGCATTGGAGGTGGAGGTCTGCCATGGAGTCAGCACAGGGAATGACTGGAGAGAGGGTGAGGTTGAGAGGAGAGTTTCAAGAAAGAAGGTGGGTGCCCAGTGGCGCAGGGACAGCCAGTGAAGGAGGCAGGACAGCTGTGGGGGCGGGCCGGGCGCACAGAGTCAAGGGCTGGGCGCTAAATTCGGGAGAGACCAGAGTTTTGCCAGGAGAAACTTGGGAATTCTGACTGTGAGAGTTGTGAGAGAAGACTTGCAGCCAGCGGTTGTCATACTGCTCAGGGGTATTAAGTGTGAGAATACTCGAGTTGTGGGTCTCCCAGAAAGGAAAAATGTCAAAAGAAAGCAGAAATCATCAGGATGAAAGCTAAGTGTTTTCAGAACCAAGGTAATGCCATATATCTAATCTTCTGTGAGAAAATGCAATTAGGTACTGAAGATCATCAATATAAACTTCAAGTGATGGCTGCCCTGTGATAGGGCTTCCAGAGGCTTCCAGACGTTCTGGATCCCCCAACCAGAGTTTTCAGGTTGCTTTACAACCTCAGCCATCTAAGAAGGCAACTTCCCAACATGTGGAGCAGCACCAGCTGTTCTTGGTAGGTAAGCTGCTTTTAAAGCTAGAGGCCTTAAAGGAAGACTTGGCAAAGAACGCGGAACCCGCAGCATTACTGCTGGCTTTAAGCAATCTGTGTAGTTTGTATTTCAAATCCCTGACGTGGAGAATCGGCTCGTTAGGGCAACAGGTTTACCTTGTAATGTCAACTAAACAACGCTGAGTAGTTTATTTAGACTTCAAGTTGAAATCTTACTGAATGTCTGTGTAGTTTGAAACATTTAAAATGACAGAATTTGGCAGCCCTTTCTGCCCACAGGAGCTCTATTCTCGTACTTTCTCCCCCATTTTCTCCATAAACATGAAACCGCAAAATGAAATGACAAGACTTAAGAGTATGTATAAACAGCTTATTGGAGATACAGTTAAGTAACATGTTTTGCTCAGATACATGAAGTGCTTAAGGAAATCAAATGTGCTTCCCTTACGTTAATGTCAAGCGCCTGTTTATAAGCACAGCAAAGATTTGTAAGCTGAACTTAAAAGCTTAAACAAGAACTAGGATTTTGAATTTGTAACTTTGAAAACTGAATATAACTTTTAAAGCCAAGTTAATTTCTGGATAATTATTTCCACATGTGAAAGTCACCCTCGTAGATAATCTAAAATCTCGCAGGGAAAGTTCCAGATGTAGCATTTCCACAAGCCGCAGCCTCTCCGGCTCTCCAGGTAACATTAACTGGCAGCAGCTAGCGAAGCATCACGGATCAAATCAGAACTACAGACATTTTAGAAGGTTTTTTTTTGTTGTTTTTTTTTTATTTTTACTAGTGGGCAGTATTTTATTAACTTTCATTTAAAAAGCCAGATGTTTTACTTCAGTGAAAGTTGAGAGATCTGGAAAACTGGAGATGACATTTCCCGCATGCAACAATTGACGAACTGAGTGGCATGTTCCTTTCAGCTTTCCACAGTCTCCACTGCTCATTTGGTTACAAACCATTTTGGTTTGTCTTGCTTATGAGACCCGTCTGGCCCATGTAGACTCTGGATGTGTGACCCTGAGCTCGGGGTTCTCTGAGGTTGCCAACAGCTGTTGCCAGCAAGGATAAGGGCTCAGGAGAAAGCCCTGCCCTCCTCGCCATCCTCACTCCAGCCGCCATGGCCCTGGTTTCCACCCTCTAAGAGCTGGGTAAGAAGGTCCCAGGCTGGACTCTCCCACGTGTGCGGCTCTCGTCTGTGACGAGGCCCTCTTCCGGCCTTCTCTTGCCCAGACAACTTGCCTCTGCTCTAACGTCATAGCCCAGTTCCTGTGATTGTCACGACGGTCCTCATCGTCTGGCCACAGCCTCACTTTAGTGAGAGAGAGTCCGGGCTCTGCTCTGTGAAGCCCCCAAACCCGATTCCCCCGATCTGTCAGGTTTCTGATTCCAATTCCCTAACCTGACCCATCGCCCCCATCGCAGTTCCCTGGACAAGGCGGTGACTGAGCTGAGCGATGGAAACCCAATGGCTAACGGTTCAGAAGACTTAGGTGAGGTCTTAAAGGTGTTTGGATTTTCACGAGAAGGATGGAGGCAGAAGTCAATGCAATTTAAAGAGGAAGCTAGTAGAAGGCTTTTCAGGTGAGTGAAGTCTGCACACATTTGTAGGCAGAGGAGAAGGCGGCAGGAGAGACTGGCTGTGAAGTAAGTCTCCGAAGAGGCTTGGGGTGATGGGATAAGAAGCAACAGTTGATTAAACAGATTCTGCAGCTCAGAAAGCTCAGTGCACCTCAGAAGATGCAGGAGTCTATACTCCTGAAGTTATGGTTGATGGCGTGATGCTAGAGGTTTGCAGAATTAAAAAGGGGCCACTGGGCCACAGCCCGAGGCAGGAGAAATTGCTAGCAATGCAGAAGACAGCCTCACACGGCATCTCTAGGTGATGAGACAGACCCCGTGAGGGTTGATCAGCGAACCGGTGTCAGCCTAGACGACAGCAGAGTCCCTGGTAGGGCACCTTAGGGCTCATTCTGGGCCTGTGTCCCTGCCGGTCTATTGACAGCAGCGAGGCAGCAGGCTCATCAGGTTTGCAGGTGAGAGCTAGGAGGGGCAGCTCATACTTTGCATGAAAGAGTCAGGATTCAAAACGATTTCAACAGGCTGGAACACTGGGCTGGAACCAACAAGATTAAATTTAACAGGGATAAATGTAGAGCCCTGCACTCAGGTTAAAACAAAATCAATGACATAAGTACCGGTGGGGGGCGGGCCCAGCCTGACAGCAGCTCGTGAAGAAAAGACCTGGGGGGTTTAGTTGACTGCAAGCTCAATGAGTCAACCGTGTGATGTGACTGCTAAAACCGCTGTGCAGTCACGGCCTTTACCAAAAGGAGCAGCCACGTCACAGGAGCTTTCTGAGATAGTCCGGCCACGTCTGGAATATGGGCTCCAGTCCTACAATCCGGTCTTAGAAGGAGGTCTAACAAATGAGAATACTTGGGATGGCCTGCAATGGGCCTGGATGCTGCCAGAAACTTGCCAGAACTGTGGTGCTGAGGGTCTGGAATGAGGGCGGGGGCTCAGTCCCACCTGGAACACTTCTGGGATCTGGGGGTGTGGGTGGGCGTATTTCCCCTCCATCCCGGTGGCTACCTGGAGGGATTAGCCTGTGACTCTCATCCCAGGCCTTCCTGAAGTTGCAGGGTTAGGGCCACATAGGAAGGGAGCGGGTGGAGCTGGGCCAGTGCTGTGGGAAGGAGCTGGAAATCGGTGCCTCATGCCTCACCTCTTCCAGCGCCCCCCACCCTCCCCGCCGGGACCTGCACTTCCTGCTTCCGTCACAGCGTGGCGCCGTCGCTCCACTGGGGGACCCGAGCCAAAGCCGAAAGCGTTGTGGTCAGTGGCGGGTCGCAGCTGCGCTCCCCACATTCCCCACTTTGGGGAGCCCGCGGGGCTGCTCTACTAGGTGCCGCCAGCCCCGACCGCGGTGTGACCCGATGATGATGATGACAACCGCGATGTAGGAAAAGCTCGCTTGAGGCTCAGCCACGTGGAATCCAGATGTGGCTCCTGTTAGGGTTGACACATTCTCACTTGAGCTGCTGTGCACGTGGCCTGCCTGCCCTGACAGGGAGCCCTCCCTGCAGAAAGCTGGGCTTCTGGTAGGTTCTTTGGCAGCAAGAGCTCCACTACTTTGGGTCAGGCTGCTACCAACTTAGCTGAGCTCTGTCTCTCCGTCTTGAGATGCAAAGAATAACTCAATTTCATGGAGGTGTTAGGACCGAATGAGACTTGTGTTAATATTCTGAAGGTTACGGTAATCATCAGAGGAGCTTATTGAAAAACACAGATTTCTGGTCACCAGCATCATTTAGTAGGTCTGGGCGGAATTTAGGGATGTTTTTAACCAGCCTCTCAGGTGATCCATGGTCCTCCGGCCACATTTTGAGAAACTGCCGTAGAGCATGAGATGACCTGGTGCACATTAGGTCTCTTTCTCTGAGACCACAGCGGTGGGGCAACTTGGGGCTGGACCCACAAGGTCACTGGGGCTTGCTCTCCGCATGACCGCGGCAAAGATGGTGGGACGAGGGTGGGTCTGGAGATGGAGACACAGTGTTTACGCTCAACATGTTTATTTGAGACCTGGGGGGATTTTATGTACTGAGGACAACAGAGGAGTTGGGTGCTGGCACATGGAGGGGGCACCAAGAAGTAGGGTGATGGGGTCGTGTTGGTGTATTGGAGCGCTGAGTGTGCTCTGTCACTGGAAGGAATGGTCAGCGTGTACTGGGCGGGCCCGGAACGGAGGACAGGGTGGAGCAACACTGGCATTTTCTTTGGGGACCTGGGCATGGAGGCTTGTTCTGTCATCATGGGACGCAGCCAAGGTGGTGGAGACTGTGATGCTCAGGGAAGCCCCACGGGGGCAGCCATGCTTTGTGACTGGTGGCGAGGCCTGAGCCCCATTCGACTTCCTTTTTTTGGAGTAGGAGTTGGGGGTGGGAAGGAAGCTCCTGAAGAGCTTCTGGGGGAACTCTCCTGCCCCCAGGGGTATTGGTGAAGTGCGTCCGTGTGTCTGTGTGTGTCTGTGTGTGTGAGTCTATGTATGTGTGCATGTCTCTGTGTGTCCGTGTGTCTGTGTATCTGTGCATGTGTCTGTGTGTCCGTGTGTCTGTGTATCTGTGC
>RJWH01002746.1:119229-204811 GCA_004363575.1 Solenodon paradoxus
TGTGTCTGTGTGTCCGTGTGTCTGTGTATCTGTGCATGTGTCTGTGTGTCTGTGTGTCTGTGTGTGTGCTTGTGTATGTGTGTGTGTGTGTCTGTGTGTCCGTGTGTCTGTGTAAGTCTATATGTGTCTGTGTGTCCGTGTGTCCGTGTGTCTGTGTATCCGTGCATGTCTCTGTGTGTCTGTGTGTCTGTGTATCTGTGCATGTGTCTGTGTGTCCGTGTGTCTGTGTATCTGTGCATGTGTCTGTGTGTCTGTGTGTCTGTGTGTGTGCTTGTGTATGTGTGTGTGTGTCTTTGTGTCCGTGTGTCTGTGTAAGTCTGTATGTGTCCGTGTGTCCGTGTGTCCGTGTGTCCGTGTGTGTCAGTGTGTGGGGAGGGAGAGGCTGGCACATGCAAGAGATCCAGACCCCTCCTGCATTTCCTGACTGGCTTGAGAGGGGCCTACCTCCGGGACTCCCCCTTCTCCCCTGTCTTGATACACAGAATACCTGACCCTCCTTCTCTTGGGGTCCAGCCCCTCGAAAGGGGGCACTCTTGTGGACAGTTCATGAACGTGCGGGCCTCTGTTAACTAAAAATCCCTTTCAAAACTCGGAAGACCTTCCTCGAGGAACATTCTTGAAAGAACCCTCAGACTCCAAGTCCTCGGCCCTGGAGCTGGAAGGGAACGTCACACCGTCCGAGGTAGCCTTCCCCCAGCTTCACCCTGGGGCGTAGACCCCTTGTGTGGATGTCCCCCGCCAGGTGTGGAAGGCAAGCGCGCACATCGCCTGTGAAAGGGAGACGCGGAGTGGGTTGCGAGGGTCTGCTGACAAAGCCCTCGGTGGTCAGAGGAGTGAGTGTCTCTAAAAGGTTAACTGAAACAGGGCAGATGAGGCTATACCCTCAAATGGCTAGGATTTACTTTTCAGGATTGTTTTTTTTTAAACTATAATTTTATAAAAATAGAAGAGAACCAAAAAATTTGGTTGGAAGAGTGGGGTCTGCTGGTTTGTCTACAGGGGAGCAGCACTTCAAAGGCCTGAATTCAGCTGGGCTTGAGGAAAGAGACGGCTCGGTTAACAGGCTGGGACACTGACAGCCCCGTGAGAGTGGACCGGGTGGTCAGGGGGCAGCAGGAGGCATCAGACTGGAACCCAGAGGAAAGAAGCTCAGGGCTGAGCTCATCTTAGTAAGGACAGTGGGGGTGAGAGTGGAGGAGGAGGTGAGGCACCCAAGGTGACCAGGAGAGAGAGGAGAGTCAGTCAGGTGTGAATACGCCGGAGAAGCACTTCAGGTAAACATGTCAGGTACGTGGGCGTGGAGCCGAGAAAGTACAGACAGCTGTGATGAGGGGAGACCCAGGAGGGGAGGCCACAGGCTCCAGCCCTGAAGGGACTGGGTGTGGCCGGTGGTGAGGAGGGCCCAGCCAAGCTCACTAAGGCTGGTGGTGAGATCTGCAGAAAGGAAGGGGTTGAAAGTGAGCTGGCGGAGAAGAGACGGGGCAGCAAGGGCAGACAGCTGTAGGCCGTCCTCTGAGAAATCTCGGAGGGCTGGAGACAGGCCACACTTTGAAAGAGATGGTAGGTAAAGCTTTTGGCCAAGTGGAGAAGAGCAAATTTGTAGAGAAGACAGAGGGGGCCATTAGAGAAGAAGAGATTGAAGCCACTACAGAGAGCAGACACTTGGAAGAGCTAAGTTCTAGCGTGGAACAGAAGGGGAGAGAGCCAGGGCCTGGAGGAGGGCACAGCCTCAGGGAGAAGGTAAGGAAGGGGTGAAACGGGAGGAAGTGGGGCTCTGGCTGGATGCAGGAGTCCATCACCTGAGAATCACAGTCAAGGTGGAGGTCAGCTTCTTCAGCTGAGGATGGCAGGGTGGGGGTGGGCTGGAGAGGGCCAGAGGAGGGTGGAATCCGAGGAGCAGTCAGCACCTGCCACTCCCCCACGGGGCCGGGTGGCCCTGGGCGGGCCTGACTGTCTGGCTCTGGGAGCCGTAGATATGAGCAGACCACCGTGCGACCAGATTAGTCTCGGGAGCCTGAAGAGCACGACATCGTGAGGGTTGGGAGGGGCCTCACTGGGAGAAGGGGGCACTTGATGGCACAGGGTGGGGTTCAGGAGCCTGAGTCCAAATATGAGGCACTGTCGTGGTTCCTGTCTTCACGTGTCCGAGGGCGGAGACTAGAATGTATGGAAATACAGGAAGGGGTCACTGCTTTTTACACTCTAATGGCCACGAGATCCCCCTTGCGTTAGGTGCAGCCACCATCACCATCATCCTCATCACCATCGTCACCACCATCTCCACTATCCTTTGACAGGCAGGGAAGCTTAGGTTCAGAGAAGGGAGGTAACTTGGCTGAGGTCACACAGCCAGTTGGTGTCACAGTCGGTACGTGGAAGGTTTTCTGACTCCAAAACCTGTGCTTCCTGCTCTGCCTTTTTATCAGTTCCTTTCTAGATGGGTGACTGAGGACAGGTTACTTAAATTTTCACTTGCTTTCCTCATCTGAAAAGTGGGGTAATCGATTTTGGCAAAGATTCAATGAATTAATACATGGAAAGGACGTGAAACAGTGTCTTGTACCTGGAAAGTGCCCTTGAAGGGGCTGCTGCTATTTTTATCATTGTCCTTACTCCCCACAGCGTCCAGCCCAGAAGGCAAGGCCTTTGAGGACAGTGAGAGAAGGTCCTGGGACATTGGTGAACAGGGAGCGTCCCTCGTGGGCAAAAGGCAAGACCACAGCCTGCAACCAGTGGCTGTCAGCCCAGGATTTTCTTTCATTCTCTTCATTTTTTAAGGAAAGATGCAGCCAGGAACACAGGCAGGTAGGAAGAGAGGAGGAGGAGGAAGCATTTTATTTTTATTTAGTTGTTCATACTGGTTTCTTCCCGCCAGACCCGGGACTCCAACTCAGGGGTGTTCAGCCTGCACCGTTTGGAAGTGATTCGACCTCCTGCGGTCTGCCAGGGCACACCCCAGAGTTTTCTTGTCACATTGATTCAAAGGAGCCTCTGGGTTCAGAGGGCAGGTGCCGGCAGCAGCAGTGACCAGTCCCGTCTGGGTTGAGGATGTGAAGGAGAAACATAACTGGAAAGGGTACTGAGGCTGTAACTCCGTAGAAGAAATTGGAGCAGCCCAAGCCAGTTGCAGATGTTTGGGGTGAACTTGGAGATCTGTGGGGCTGGGAAAAACCAGACCCTGTTGGAGACAAGACTTCCTGGAGGCAGGGGAGGCTGCAAAGTCAGGCTGGAAGCCGACCCAGGGGCAGGTTGAGGGGTCTGGACACGGGGGAAATGGACGTGGTGGGTCCTGGGCTGATGTGTTCCGGGGAGCACTCATGCAGGCAGGCACAAAGCTGGGGGGCCAGGGCTGGAGTGGGGGCAAGTCCTAGAAGTCTGGGCACATGAGCTCAGCTGGCTTTGGGGATGGAGTGCGAGGGAAGTGGCAGCACTGGGCGACAGTTGAAGGAAATTCCCAGTGCGGAGCTGTATGAAAGGAGAGGGGCTGGCCAGGTCTGCCAGACATGTGACTCGGGAGGGGTTCTCGAGATTGAGCTGATGTGGGCCTCAGGGTGATCACAGTGAATTTAAGGGATGATGGGAAATCTGGGAGCAGATCCTGAAAAGGAGCTGGAAGTCAGGATTGAAGGAGCAGTTGGGCGGTCAATAACCCATATCTCAGAATCCCCTGATGCTTAAAACACACAAGAAACAGGACCTCCATCTCTCTCTCTCTCTCTCTCTCTCAAAGGAAAGGTGCAGGCAGGAATGAAGGCAAGTAGATGGGCAGGCAGGAGGAGAAAGGAGGAAGCACTTTTATTTTTTTAATTGTACATCTTGGTTGTCCCTCCACCCCTGGGACATGAACCTGGGCCTTTGGGATGTACGTGGACTGCACTCAGCCAGAGGCAGCTGACCTCACCGCTTGTCCACCAGGGTGCCCCCGAATGACCTCCTCTTTGAGGTCATCCCCTGGGGTTGCTAGCTGAATTAGAAGTCTGACTTGTAGGTAAGTTGGTCAGGGGAGAAAGTGGTGGGGCCAGCACGGACACCTGCATGCTGGCCTGGGCCCCTTCTGAGCTGGTCGACAAGGAAGAAGAGTTGCTGGGAGCCCATCAGAGGTTGGAGAACGAGGATGGGAAGACAGCTCCACAGGGGGGCGGGGGGGGAGGGGGGGCAGCACCAGCACCTGGGGCCACAGAGAAGCAGGGACTTCAGGATCCACAGAGGGAAGGAAGCCGCGGCACGAGGACTAGGGGGCTAGAGAAGTGGCAGTTCCAGGAGGGGGAGCAGAGGTTCTGAGGGCAGGATGAAGAGGGGGTACACAAGAGAGAGGAAACATTGAGGCTGAGCGGGTAGAAGGAAACGGAGAGGAGGTTCTTCTCTGAGCTACGGGCCCCCACTTTGTTACAAAGTGGTGGATCCTCAGGCTCAGTTCTCTGGTCTCCCGCTTCCCTCACTTAACCCTCAGTTTAGACACAGCCTGTGTCCTGTCACTGTCCTGATTGATCTGGTTTCCAATCTCCCTGCTTCCCTGAGATAAGTCAGTTCTACTCCCACAGCGGGGCCGTGACTGTATTGGGTTTTCCCCGTTTTCCCCCCTCAGTGCACGTGGATGGTTCAGAAAGCTGCAGACCACCCTGTGCTGTCCCCCCGCCCCCCGCGCCCCCCAGATCCTCTGATGCTAGTCCCGTTCAGCGTGAGCTGTCTCTCTGCCTGTGGTTTCGATCAGTCCCTTGGGCCGTGGTGCCCTGAGTCCGCCCCAGCAGTGCTGATGTGATAAGGAGGACTGGTAAGCTGGGTCAGTTTCTTTTGGCCCCTGGAACAAAAATGCCATAAACAGGGCAGCTGATAAAACAGCAGTTTGTCACAGGACTGGAGACTGGGGCGTCTCAAGGTGCTGGCAGCTTCAGTGGCACTGCCGGCCCACAGCTGACCACCTGCTCACGGTGCCCACGCACAGTGGAAGAGGGCAGAGAACTGAGTCCCTTTTGTTCAGACATTATATTCGGTCTAACCAGTTCATGAGAGCGCTGTGCTTGTCACCTTGTTCCCTCCCGGAGGCACACCTCCAGGTACCGTCCCCCTGGGGATTAGTGTCAACACGAATGTGGGGGGACACATTCAGTCTATAGCATGGGGGACTTAACCCAGTTAAGAAGTGACCCGGGGGCCAGAGACCATGATAAACTTGGAACACAGAGGCCAGAGACTGTTCCAGGCTGAAGGAACAGTCTGAGTGAAGCACAGTGGCAGGAGGGATGGACACCGGCCAGAGTGGGTGGCGGGACAGCGGGTGTCAGGACTGCGCAGCTGCTCAGGGCACTGGGGGTTTATTGCAGGAGGAGGTTGCGTTTCCTAAAGTATCTCCGAGTGCAAAAGGCTGCTGTCCCCAACCCGTTCCTGCGGGGTGTCCCACTCCGTTTCCGGCTGCAGGCACGTGCTGTGGTACTTTCTCAGCAGAGCCTGTCGCTGCTTTTCATGGCTCGTGCGTCTGGCTGTCAGGTGTGCGCAGTAACATGCGATGTGTCGCTGCGGGATCGGTTATTCATTCAACAGAGTCATTAGGTGCCACTATGAACTGGGTACTGTCCCATTCTGGTATCCTAACGTGTGACACTGGTATGGCGTGTCGCTCTGTGTGAGCGCCGTGTGTGACTGCTCTGACTGATGGCCATGTGGGTGGCTGGGAGACGGGATGGCTGCTGGTCTAAGTCTCCAAGCGTCATGTGTGGCTGTCCCTGCGACTGTGGCATGAAACTCGCGGCAGCAGAGCCTCTGGCCGAGGCTGTGGCCACTGTGTGTGGCTGTGCCCAGTAAATGTGAGACGGTGCGTGGCGCGCCTGCCCGACCAGGCTGGCCTGGTTGGTGTGGAGTGTCTGTGGGGCGTGGGAGACCCCATCTCCTGCTGCCCATGCAGGGAGACTGAGCTCTCCGGATGGATGGCTGGAAGCTCTCGCATGGCCCAGGAATGATTGATGCAGGGAGCGGTGCCCCTCGGGGCTCGGCCTGGGAAGTTGGGGAGCCAGCGGAGCCTACCCGCTGGTGCCAGCCAGAAGAGGGGCGATGGGGGCTGCTGGGCGGTGGGGACTGGCCAGACGGGGACCAGATTAATAAAGAGGCCGACGGAGGGAAGGCCAGGGCGGTGTCTGTGCAGGAGACAGCTGAGATGAAAGTGTCCCGGCTGGCGGACAGGCAGGTGGCCTCTCACTGCCCTGTCAGCACTTTTTAATGTCCCCTTTGCTAGCATGTGCGGGAGGAGTGGAGTGAGGGAGGCTGGAGTTCACCTTTCCCAGGCCCTGGAGGGGCGGGAGGAATGCGGTCTGGGCGTCACAGAGGGGGCGCCTGGCCCGTGCCCCTCGGCTAGAAGTTCCCGGGGCCCAGCTGTCCCGGGGCAGGACTGGAAACACCTGGACGAACAGAAAGGGAGGTGCATCCATGACTGCGTGTGAGGCCTGGCTCAGAAGCTGTGAGCAAAACTGCGTGTGCTCGGGTTTGCTGGGCTGTGTGTGTGGGACTTTCGTGTGAAAGCCAGGGGCTGGGCGCTGCCTGGCTGCGCTTCGGGCAGCTCTGTGGGCGCGGGCTCCGCGGTTTGCCTCTGCAGGCAGGGTAAGGGCCTCTGTCTCCGGGGTGGGAGTGGGCCACATGGCCCGCAGTGGCCATTCGGCTGCAAAGCTCTGGAAGTGCGTGTGTCTCTGTGAATGCGCGGGGTGTGGGGTGGCCGCGTGCGATGCTGTGCGTGTGTCTGGGCCCGAGAGCCCTCGAGCATCGGTCAGAGTGCGTGACTGACGAGAGGGCAGGTACGCTCGTGTGAACGCTATTTCTGATGAATTTCTGGTGGGCGTGAGTATCCGGCTGTTGGATGAGTATTTCGTAGTTTTAGTAAAAGAACACGCGTGTGGGTCCAAGAGCCAGGCGCGCCTCCAGGGACTGCGAATGCTGTGTTTGGTGTGCGTGTGAGCCTCGTCGTGTGTCACTGCTTGCAGTGGCAGATCCGTGTCCCCGGGTGTCTGAGCCGCCCGGCGCCCGAGATGGACGTGAGCGTCTTGGAGCGTGTGCTGGGCGTGGGGCGTGGCGGGTTCCGTCTGGGGTCTCCGCGCCCGGGCGTGTCTCCGGGCCAGTGTCCCAGTGCCAGTGCGGGCGAATGTGCCTTTGTCTCCGTCACGTGAGCATGATGGCGGTGCGGTGCCTTGGCGTGGCCGTGTGTGCCTGTGTGTGCGGCAGTGTGTGTGCGCGTGCGAGCGAGTGTGTTTGGTGAGCGGCTCTGCTGCCTTAAGCACCTTTCGAATACATTGGCCACAGCTCATTGAATCCTTTAACAATCTGACTCTGCTCTTCCTTCCCCGTTTTTTCTAATTCAGTTCCTCTTATTACAAAAATAAAAAATAAAGCGCTGCCCCTTTCCAGTGGCTGGCCCCGCGGAGCCCCCGCCTCGGGACCAGCCTCGTTTCACTCCATTTCGGAGAAAACGGGAAGTCGGTAATTTTAAAAAATATTTTCTACTTTATTTGGGATTTAATGTTCTTACAGAATCCTGCTGCCGCCCTCTGTCCCCCCCGCACCTACCCCCAGCCCCGCATGTAAGAGGTGTAATGGCCCGTTCAGCATATTAGGGGAGCCGAGCGCCTGCCTGTGCGGGGGTATGTGTGTGTGTGTGAGTGTGTGTGTGTGTGAGCGCGCGCGCGCTGGATAAAAACACACAGGGACCCAACAGACACACATAGGAATACACAGCTGCTCAAATGTATACTCAGACATGAGCTCAAATACTCGGCCCCAACTCTCCAAACACCACACAAAGACAGGGACCACGCCCGACACGGTCACACTCTGAAGGGAGCAAGAGCACAGCCAGGGGAGACCCTCTGGGGACATGGTGGGCACCCAACAGGAGGAGGAAGAAGAAGAGAGCCCAGGGACACAGAGTGGAAGTGGCTTGTATGCCACAAAGGAACGTGAGCGGGGAAGTTCTCAAAGATGCGAGGGGTTGATCAGCCCCAGGTCAGGAGTTGCCCTTTTTGTACCAGGGGACACTGCAAGGTCAGTAAGTGATAACTCAGGATCATCAGGGCATCAAGACTAGACATGGGAACAGAAATAAGAATGCCTGCGGTGCGTTCCAGGCCCTGCCGAGGGCCCAGGGCAGCAGCTGTGTACATGTGTCTGTGCGATGTGCGTGCGGTGTGTTTCTGGGCACCACAGCTCTCGTGCCGCGCTCACACGAGGCTCAACGAATGCTTGTGGAATCTGGTGGGGCCTGCGGATGGCTGTACGCAGCTGTGTTTATTTGAGAATGTGTGTGCGCACGCTCTCGGGAGCGTCCTTCGTGTGTATAAACTGTTAGTGTGACTGAGTGTGTGCATGGATTGTAAGCCCCATGGGGGTGAGAGTCATGTCTGTCCTGTGTCCCTCTGTATCCCCATCACCTAAGAAAGGACTTGGCAATAGTACTCCATAAATACTTGTTCAAGAATGAATGAGTGAGGGAATAAATGAATGAAACTCCTCTGGGAGCTCATGGTTTTAGGAACGTCTAGCCACCGCCGGTAGGGCCATGAGCAGCCCAGCCTCTGGACAGGACCTGGGAGGAGGGGAGATGGTGCACCTTGGGGTGCTAGGGTGAGAATGTTGGTGGTTTTCCCCTCTGTTCTCTCTTTTGCTAGGAGATAGGGCCCTGTGGTCTGTGTTTTGTCCAGAGTGATGAGTTACCTGAATTATTTCAGACTATTCTGTGGGGTAGAGAGGAAACACGCTGTCCATTTGTTAACTATGGGACAGGTGAGGGAGAGAGGGCAGTAGTGGACAGAAACTCAAGATGGATGGATGAACAAAGACAGATAGACATACTGACTAAACACACATACTAATAGCTCTATTTATAGACAGACTAAAAGACAAATAGAGACATAAATAGATGTAGAGATAGACACACAGACTGACACGAATAGGCAGGCAGGCAGATAGTTTTCAGGAGTGATTGACAGGCCAACAGACAGGCAGACCAATCAATATACAAGTAGATGGACAGCTGACTGAACAGAGAAGATGGATGTCAGTTCACCACACAGAATGGGCCTACTCAACAGCCATGCCCCTTGTTCCATCATCCTTTCTTGTAAATGGAACTCATTCTTTTTGTTTGGTGTTTGGAGACCCAGTGCTTTGAACAGGGTTGAACCTCTCCTTGACTCCAGAGGTGAATCTTAGTTGGTCTTGGAAAATCATGTCTTGTATTTTCTATCCTGCTCTGGGCAGAGTTCAGGCTCTTTCAGACTCATGGATGGCTCATCCCAAGACCTTTCATATTCCTGGTTCCACTCTCTTCAAGCAGGCCCTGGTGTGGACTTTGGGTTATGACCCTTGACCATATCCCTCAACCTTTCTCATTACCTGCCCAGACAGTGACCCTTCCTTCCTCCCCTTCATTGGCCCTCTTCTCCCCCTTCCTCCTCAACAGCAAGAAGCTTCTTTGGGAGCCTACTAGAAACGCAGTGTGCCCTCCCACCCCGCGGCACAGATCTGGAGTCAGGCTACCTGGGTTCTAATTCTGACTTTACCTGTTCCCAGCTTTGTGACCCCAGGAAAATCTACTTCGCTTCTCTGTGTCCTGTTTCCTCATCTGAAGAATGGGGGCGACCAATGGCCTCGACCTCACAGGCTTGTTGGGAGGACTGAGTGGGTATGAGTGCTTTGGAACAGTCCCTGGCAGGTAGGCCCTGTAAATGTGAGGCTACTATTTGATGATACTCTGGCTCTGGGGGTTAAGATTCTCAGGTTTAGAGTCAGAGAACTTAGCAGGTCTCCTGAGTGGCCCTATGTGCTAAGGGTCTTATGTGTGTATTTCAGTGAAAAACCGAGCAGTCTGTCACCTCTCTTCAGCAGATGAGGAAGTGAGGCTTTAGGTACCCAAAGCGACTCGCCTGAGATCTCACAGCCAAATACAGGGAAGATTCAGGAGTTGAACTGGTTCCAAAGTTACGTCTTTTCCATGACACTCGGCTGTTTCTCTGATCTGAGGATCGGGCACTTTGGATTTGGAGTTTGTAGTTCTAGATGTGAGGTCTGAGAATGCTGCTGCTTGGGAGTACCTGTCATCTAGGCTGGGAGCAGTGTGAGGATGTCACTGGTCTTCAGAGCGTCACCGTGTGGGGCAGGGCACTGAATCTCCTGGCTACACGTCCTTCTGCCTCCTGAAGCCGATGGTCCGATCGCACAGTGTGGCTGGCGCTTTCTCAGGGGCCAGGGGGGCACTGGATGGCAGCAAGAGCCACCGAATTAATGACCTCCCTGGGGTCAGGAAGTTCAGGGCCACCTAGAGATGAATTACCTGGTCAAGAAGCCATGACCAGGTGGATCAATGGGGACTGGGGCTTGTGACTAAGCAGTAGCATTTAAAGAGCTGTTCCTCGGCCAGGGGCTCGCGGGGGACTTTGTCCAGCGGTGCCCCAGCCCTGTCCCTGAGTGCCCGGGAGCTCAGAGCCTAGCTGGAGGAGTGGCGGGGGGCAGGAGCACTAGAGGGTCCCCGGGAAGCTGGTTCTGAACTTCAGGCACCGTCGCTCAGAGCTGTGTTACTCAGTGGCTTAACCTCTCTGTCTTCGAGTCTCTTTTCTCTAAAGCGGGGGTAACAGTAATGCTGGCTTCTTGGAGTTGTGAGAATGAAGGCTGCAGAAGGCTCCAGTGGGGATGGCTGTGCTAGGAGCCAGCGCAGGGGCCGGGGAGATGCCAGCGCAGGGGGCTGGGGATGGCCACTGCCGGTATTCAGGAGAGATGACGGGGGCACAACTGAGCAGAGGGGACAGGAAGGGCCAGTTCAAAAGCCTTGCTAAGGTTAAACGTCACAAGGACTAGTGACTGCTTGATGAAACAGGCAAAGAAAAGGAAGTCAGTCACAAGGACCCCGGGTGCTGGTTTGGGTGACTCATTCTGGGAACACAAATGGATTCAGAGCAGAGAGAGGCGCTACCTTCATTGTGGATGGGTTAAAATGGAGATTCTTGAGGACTCTGGCATGCTGGTGGGCTGCTTGGAGCTGGGCTCTGAGGTGGGAAGAAAAAGAAGCGCGGGGCTCCCCATGGCAGGTACTCAGTGGAGCCTGTGCCTGGCGGTCACCTTGGAGGTCACCTTGGAGGTCACCTGGGTGAGTGTGCAGGCGGGAAGGTGGGTGCGGTGTGGCTGTGGCAGATGCCGTCACTAAAGAAGCTGAGAGGACAAGAGCAGCAGGAAAGATGCTGCTGATGTGAAGGCACCAGCCAAACAAAGCTCAGTGCCACTGAGCATAAAAGTGGCGGAGACTGAAGAGAGCAAGAGGCCGATCATGGTTGACCTTAAAGGGGGTGTTTCATCAAAATGGTGGGCGGAGGGCAGGTCGCCATGGCTTGAAGGAAAAGGATGAAGCTGAGGGCTGCTCATCTCCGAATGGACAGACATGTCACTTTCGAGCTCTCTCTCTATATGTACGTATGTATGTATATGTATATGTGCCTTCCTTGGTGTCCTCCCTAACCTCAGGCTGCTTCTTCCTTGCCCCTCTCATCTGCTCCTCCTCTTCTTCTCATTTCCTCCTTGGTTTTCGCTAGTCCCTGCATCTTGTTTTTTGTTCTTTACTCTCTAAATCCCCTCATTCTACAACTAAACCCTTCATCCTAAAACTTCAGCCATGACTTCCAAGCAGGTGACTCTTAAATCCATACTCCAGTGCAGAGCCTTATTTCAACCACTTGCTGGGACTTTGTCACCTGACTCAGCAGCTGCAGACTTCACTGTACATCAGCATCAACTGTGTTTATTCCAGCAGATTGCCGAATCCCGCTCTCAGAATTTCTCACCGAGTAGGCCTGGGTGGGGCCAAAGACGTTTTTTACAGCAATAGACAAGGTTTAATTGATGTACAATAAAATGCACATATTAAAAATGAGCACGATGGTAAGTTTTGACATATGAAGGCACCTATGAGACGAGAGCCACAATCAAGCTGATGAACGTGTCCATACTCTGAAAACCTCTCCCTTTCCCTTTACAAGCCCCCTTTCCCTCCCCGCAACCTCCATCCTGGTCCCCAGGCAACCGTTAACCTATTTGTGTCACTATAAATTAGTTTACATTTTCTATAATTGTATGTAAATGGATCATAAAATATGTACTCTTTTTAGTTTCTGGCTATCAGGTAATCATTTTGCGATTCTCTCATGCTGCCGCTCCTCCCTCTTCACGACTGAGTAGTAGCCCATCATCCTGGACACGGCATCATGTCCTCCACGGGCTGAGATGGCGGGCATTTGGGCTGTGGCTGCTGCAAGCATTTAAGTTGCCAAGAACACTCTTTGCAAAAGATCTTTGTGCTTTTATTTCTCTCAGAAGGGGAGTGACTGGGTCATACGATAGGTGCATGTTTAACTTCGTAAGGAACGGCCAGACTCTTTTCCAAATCGGTTGTACCGTTTTACACCGCCACCAGCAGTATATGAGAAATGCAGTTGCTCATATCTCTGTCAATCCCTGGTAGGCTCCACATGTTTAATCTGAGACACTTCAGTGGGTATGCGGTGGTATATCATGTAGTTTCACTTGCATTTTCTTCATAACTAAGGATGTCTGGTGGCTCAGGCGGCTGAGATGCTGCTGTGCAAACCAGGGAAAGCCAAGGACCCTTGTTCTTGACCTGGGACCAGGGTAAAAACCAAAATGAAACAAACCTAATGCTTCCCCCCTTCTTTCTTCCTTCCTGCTGGCCTGCTTCTCTAAAATAATAAAATTCAAATAATTTTTATAAGAAATTATGTTGAGCAGCTTTTCAGCTACTTATTTACCATCCCTGTACCATCTGGGGTTAGTGTCTAGATCTTTTGCCATTTTCAAATATTGTGCTGTAGTCTTACTGTTGAGCTGCGAGTGTTCTTTATAGATACTAGAACCCGTGTGCTTTGCTGCTGTATGAATGCAAATAATTTCTCCAGCATATGTCTCACTTTTTCTTTTTTCAAGGAAAGGCACAGGCCGGAATGAAGCCAAGCAAGAGGCAGGCAGGCAGAGAGAGGAGGAAGAGGCAGTTTATTTATTTTATTTAGTTGTTCATCTTGCTCATCTTGGTTGTTCCCCTGCCCTGCGACACGAACCTGGGTCCTTGGGATGTGTGTGGGCCATGCTCCCATGGAGGTGGCTGACCTAACTGCTGTTCCACCAGGGCATGCCTACTTTTTCATTTTTTAAACAAGATGTTTTGAAAATTGTCCTTAATTTTATAAGTCCAACTTAATTACTTTTCCATCGTTTGTACTATTTTGTCAGATTTGAGAAATCTTGGTCAAACCTGAGGTCGCTGAGACTTTCTCCTGCGCTGTCTTAGAGAAGTCTCTCATTAAGTCTGATACTCTTCAAGTTAATTTTTGTACAAAGTGTGAGATAATCATGAAAGTTCTTTTCTTTTTTTTTGCGCATAGCTACCCACTTTTCCAGCATTGTTTGTGGAAAACATTATCTGTTCCCGGTGAATTGCCTTGGCGCTTTTGTCAAAGATCATTTATGTGTGGGTTTCTTTCTGAAGTCTCTGTTCTGCTCCATTGCTTCTTTGTCTGTCTTTCTACCAGCCCCACATTCTATTTTATTGTCTGTTTATAAGTCGTGAAACAGGTAGTATACATATTCCAACTTTGTGCTTTTTCCAAGCTATTTTGACTATTCTAGGACCTTTGTGTTTCTATATGTGTTTTAGAATCCTTTCATCAATGTCAACAAATAAAATGTCTGCTGGAATTTTGAGACTGAGTTGAATCTCTAGATAAACTCTGGGTGTATTGACATCTTAACAGTTCTGCGTCTTCCAATGCGTGAACAATCCTTTCCATTTTGGGGAGTCTTCTTTAATTTCTCTCAGCAATATTTTATAGTTTTCAGAGTAAGGCACATCTTTGGTCAAATGAATCCATAAGTATTGTATCCTTTCTGATGCTACTGCCAGTGGTATATTTTTAAAATTTCTATTTCCTCTTGTTTGTTACTAGCATAGAGAAGTACAGCATGTGTTTTTTAAAACAGATGGTGAGACCCCAGTCTCATGGCTTCTGATTCAGTAGGGCTGGCATTTAGTCCCACAGTTTGCATTTTGAACCAAGTCCCAGGTAATATTAATTCTGTTTGTCTAGGGACCACACTTTAAGAACCATAAGTGTTCGGCCTTGTCCTCTTGTACCCAAACCATGCGCATCATTTGACCCCAAATAAACTCTTCTTCTGGCTTCCATGTTTCCAGAAATGGCCCCGTACAGTTCCAGGTCCATTGGTCAGGTAGCTGAGTTTCCAGTTGCAAAATCAATCTTCAGTTTATTTTAATACCCTCACATCCAACCAGCTGCCACCCTAATGCTATGGTCCAAAATGCATCCCTCTGACCCTTTCTCTTCAAGTTTCACTTCATATTTCTAATTTCCCTCCTTGAACAGTGAAATCACCTCCTAAGTGATCTCTCTGCTCTAGTTTCTTTTGACTATAATCTGTTCTCCACACTCAGGCTAATCTTTCTAGTCAGCGACTGGTATTGTTCTAGTCTCTGGCTAACAGTACCCACAGGGTCCTCACTGCCATGGGAATTAGATCTAAACCCCTTACTCTGGTGTTGCAGAGACTTCCAGTTGCCTACTTGCATGCATTCTCCTTTCATCTCAGTAGAAGACTCATATCTTATCCATGGAAGCAGTATGCCGAGATTTTAAATTATATTTCTCAGCGTCCCTTGCAGGTAAATGCCCAAGCAACTAAATTCTGGTCAATCAGATATAGATATGTTGTTGGTGGTCACTTTCTAGAAGGTTCCATAAAGTTTCCATAGCAAGGACAGCTATCTTGACCGATTGCCTGTCTTCTCTCCCTTTTTCCACATGTCTGGAAGGCTGGGACTTATACAGCCATCTTGGACCATGAGGCAACTTTAAAGATGGAAGCACTTGGTTTAGGATATAAGGAGTTGCGTGTGACCCAGGTGATAGAGTTGTCATACCAGTCCTAGATCACAGAAATCTGAAGCTTATTTTACTTAGAGAAAATGTAACTCTTAGTCATTTAAGCTATTGTAATTTGACTGCTTGCAGTAAACCCTAATTCTGATTGATATTCTGATATTCACATCTCCAAATATTAGCCCTAATGCACTTCCAGTCACCTCCCATTCTACCCCCTACAAATACATTATGTTCTAGCCAAACTATACTATCTTCTATTTTCAAAGGACAATCTGTACCATCCTTTCTCTATTTCCTTGCTCATCTCATGCTCTTTCCTCCATGTCTACCTATTGAAGTCAAGTTCAGATGCAACTGCTTCATGAGCCCCTTCCTGATTCTTCTATTCAAGTGTGAATTCTCTTTCTTCTGACCTTTCAGAGTACTCAGTATCCTTCCTGGAACTTAGAGTCTACCCTAAGTTATTGTGACTTCTATGCCTATCCTGATTGTGAGCTCCCTCCATAGTGCCAGAAACAGGTGATTATTTTAACAAGGATTTGCTGGAGGAAATCATGAATGAATAGAGAAAAGAAGGAATGAAAACAAATAGTAAACATTCTGCTCCCCTCTTATCTTATGCAACATCCCTCAGTTCCTCCAAAGAGACCACATTAAGGTTGAAAATGTTCTCACAGGTATAAAAGAGAAGAAAGGGGCAGTGGGCACAAAGGAATCCAGAAGTTCCCTCTGTCTGTGGAGAATAAGGCTAAGGGAGAATAATTATACTTGGCCCAGCTGCCTTGTAACAACAACACATTTTTATTAAGCATTTTCTATGTGCTGACACCATGCAGAATGACTTACATGTATTATTTAATTTTGTTTCATCCACCAACAGCCTGAGAGATTGTTACTAATCTCCCTTGTTTTACAGGTGAGGAGACTGAGGTTCAGAGAAGCTAGCTCATTTATCCAGAGTCACAGAGCTTGGAAGAGGCAGAGCTGGACTTGGGACTCGGTCCTTTCTGATTTCAAGTCATGCTTGTAGGCACGTGCCAGAATATAAAAGGCATGTCCCACAAAGTGGTTACGTCCTGGGATACAGGAGCCATAATCTACAGATCACGTTCCCCCTGCATTACCTACACAGTACCTGCTACATTCTGAAGTGTCACTGAATCGATTGATCAGAAAGAGGTTTCTGTCCTAGGAAAATACAATAGACATACTTTCCCCTATACTTTCCTTTCATTAAATACAACTAAAACCCTTGGACAGTATACATAAATCCAATATAAGAAAACACTGAAAGGTATGGAGTAGAAGGCAGACCACCTAAGGACCTTGGATCTCAAGGAATAATATAGTAGTGAGTTCCCTGAATTTTTTTTTTTTTTTTTTTTTTTTTTGCAGAGGGGAGGGGTCCTCACTTCACATATCTCAGACTTGGAGCTGAAGGAACAAGCAACCGGGAAACAAAAAATTATAGACCAAACAAAAGCTCCCCAATAGCCCAATCTCTGTAGTCAAAAGACTAGGAAAAAAGGCAGGCTATCACTATAGCTTTTAGATTTTGGCTACTCTACTGTAGCCAAATGCCACAGAAAAACCTATGGTCCCACGTCCCCACATGCCAGCAAGGGCAAGGGATTGACTTCTACCCTCACCAGGCTATAATGAGGCATCCCAACTCCCTTCAGGATTGTGTCAGAGAAAGCCAAATAGAAACCCTGGGCAGTCATCCCTATAAGGGGTAAAAAGCTCCCCACCGCACCCCACAATGTTAGTGAAAACTACATGGGGAGCTGGACCTCCGCCCTGCAAAGAAGTAGTTTCCTTTCCCTTTCTCATTGAAGTGGTGTTGTACGAGGCCTAGTAGAGAGGAAGGACTTTCATTACCCTCCAAACCCACATTGTCAATGGAAGCTCTGTAGGTAGCAGTAATAAAGCACTGCTACCCCTTTGTAGTCAGAAAAGTAACAGAGGAGACCTAGAGGACAGGTGTAATTCTCACTTCTATCTAGCAGCAATGAAGACAGAAGCCAAGTGGAGAACCTGGACTGCTACCCCCCCCTTTCCATGACAAGGCAGTGCTGTCCCCTCCCCCTGCTAGAGCAGTGTCAGAGAGAGCCAGCTAAAACAAAGTTCAAATAAGATCAGGAGCCTCATAGTAGCAGAACATCCCAGTATCAATAAAAATGACTCATCATACCAAAAAACAGGATAACCTCAAACTGAATGAAAAAAAGGATAATAAGTAGAGGCTAACACTGAGGTGACAAACATGTTAAAATTATTTGGCAGAGATTTTAAAGAAACCATCACAAAAATGCCTCTCTGGCTAATTAGGAACATATTTGAAACAAGCAAAAATATAAAGTGTCAGCAAAGATATAGAAAGTCTTAGCAACAAAATGGCAAATATAAGGAAAATCCAAATGGAAATTTTAGAATTTAAAAATAACAGACATAAAGACCTCAAGGGAGGACCTCAAAAGCAGAGTGGAGAAAACAGAAAAGAATCCATGAACTGGAAGATAAAACAGCAGACATTACCAAAGCTGAAGACAGGAGACAAAAATACTAAAAACAGACTGCAGGACTATAACAAAAGATCTAACATTTTTGTCATTGAATTTCCAGGAGAAGAGAAAAGAGAAGGGATTTTTTTTTTGAAGTACTAAAAAAAAAAATGAAAGAAACTCCCACAAATTTAGCCAAAGATACAAACCTATAGATTCAAGAAGCTGGGTGACTCCAAAATCTGATAAACCCCAAGAAACCCACACCAAGACACTGATGGTCAATCTAAACATTGATGACAAAGAAAACTTTTAAAAGTAATGAAAGACAAATGACACCTTACTCACAGGTAAAAAACCAACTAAAATGCAGTGGATTCTCTCGTCAGAAGGAAGTGGCACAACATTTTTCAAGTGCTGAGAGGGAAACACTGTCAACCCAGAGTATGCAGTGAAAATATTCTTCAAAAATGAAGAAAAAGTAAGACATTTTCAGATAAAAGAAAATTAAGAATGTGTCATAGCAAACCTATTCTAAAAGAACGACTAATGGAAATTCTCTGAATAGAAAGGAATTGATAAAAGAAGGAAATTTGGAACATTGGGAAGGAAGAAAAAATATGGTAAGCAAAGTAAGTAAACAGACTCTCCACTTGAGTTTTCTAAATTATGTTTGACTGTCAAAGCAAAATTCTTAACATTATCTGATGTATGTAGGGGAAATATTTCAGACAATGGTATGAATGGGAAGGATAAAGGATATAAAATGAGGTATTTTCTATGCTTGAGCTGGTAAATGATGTGACAAGTTAAGCATATATAATGTAATACCCAAAGAACACACACACACACACACACACACACAACAAAGAGATGTGCTTTTTAAAAAATGAAAAAATAAAAGCAGAATTCTAAAAATAACCCACAGAAAGGCATGGAAAAGAAAACAGAACTGAAAAATAGAACAAAGAGAAAGCAAAAAATTAAAGGACAGATGTATACTCTAACATAATGATAATTACACTAATTGTAAATGGTGTAAATACACACATGAAGAGGTTGGCAGAATGACTAAAAGTCAGGACCCAACTCCATGCTGTGTAGAAGAAACTCACTTCAAATTCAATATAGATCCTACATCTATAGGCAGGTTGAAAGCAAAAGCATGGAAAAAGATATATTATGAAAGCATTTATCAAAGAAAGCAGAAGTCCACTTGTTTATCAGTGAATATCCATATTAATATTAGACAAAAGTAAACTTCAGAGCAAAGAAAATGATCAGAGACAGAGGGGGAATTGATATAATGCAAAAGGGTCAATCCATTAAAACAAATAAAATTGACGAGCCTTAGCAAGACTGAAAAAGAAAAAAGCAGAAGGACACAAATTACCAACATCAGGAATGAAACGGGAGCTATCAGTACAGACCCTACAGGCGTCAACTGGAGGAGGGAGTAGTCTGAGTGACCCCACAAACCCCACGTTGATCATCTGCATGGGATGGCCAAATCCCTCAAATAATACAAACTATCACAGCTCACCGAAAATGAAATATATCATTTTGATAGCTTTTTAACTATTAAGGACATTGATTTAATATTTTTTAAAGAAAGGAAGAGTGAGGACAAAGAAGCATTTTAAGGAAGGGAAGAAGAAGAGAAAATACTTTTATGAATTCATTTTCATGTACCTACCCCATGCCCCAAGTCACAAACCTGGGTCTTGGGCTTTGCATGGTCCACACCCTCATCACTGATTTAGCCACCTGAGCCATGGGGGAACACCAAAATTAATAATATTTAAAACTGCTATAAAGAAATTCTCCAGGTCCAGATAGTTTTCCTGGAGAATTGTACCAAATATTTAAAGAAGAATGAGCAGCAGTGTTATACAACTGTCTAGAAAGTGGAAGAGGAAGGAATACTTTCCAATTAATTTCGTCTGCTAATATTACCTGGATATCACCAAAGATAGTACCAGAGTACCAAAGAATAAGGAAAGACTACAGACCAATACCCCTCATTAATACAGATGCAAAACTCCTAAACAAAATGCAAGCAGACCAAATCCAGCAATAATAAAGAGAATTACACACCATGACCAATTGGAGTTTATTCCAGGCATGACTGATTCCATATATTTTTTAAAAAATCAATGTATTCTACCCGATTCAGAGAACAATCCCATGAACATAGCAGTATGCAGAAAAGCATTTGACAGAATTCAACACCTATTCATAATAAAAACTCTGAAAAAAAAATAGAATTTCCTCGGTTTGATAAAAGAGCATCTACAAAAGTCCCATAGCTAACATTATATTTAATGGTGAAAGACTGAACATTTATGCCGATCCCCGCACCAAAAGGCAACAAAGCAAAGATGGCCACTGGTCACGCCAATTCAACACGGTGCTTAAAGTTCTAGCCAGAGCAATAAGGCAAGAAAAGGAAACAAAAGGCATACAGAAAGGGAGACATTATTGTCTACTTAGTAAATCCCAAGAAATCTACACACATACACACACCCTCCTGGGCCTAAGGAGTGAATTCATCAAAGTTTCAGGATTCAAGACAACTGGGGAAAAATCAATTACATTTCCACATCTAGGTAATGAACATCTGAACACTGAAATTAAAAATAAAATGTCATAATTTCTCAAAAATAAAATGAAATAATCAAGTGTAAATCTAGCCATACATCTGTTCTTGTGTGCCGAAAACCACAAAATGCTGATGAAAGTAATCAAAGAAGATTTTTTTTTTAAATGGAGAGACATGCCACATTCACAAGTTAGAAGACAATATAGTAAAGATGTCACTTCTTCTCGAATTGATTTACAGGTTTAACAGGTATATGAAAATCTTAGCAAGATTTTTTTGGTAAATATAGACAATTTTTCTAAAATTTGTATATGAAGACAGAGGAACTTGAATAGTTAAAATATTTTTATAAAGAATGAAGTGAAAATGGTCTACAGAACTGCAAGGTGTATTATATTTAGAGCTATGCCAGTCAACAGTGCATAGTACTGACAGAGGTAGACACATAGGTCAGTGGAACAGAAGAGAGAGCCCTAAACAGACACTCAGATATGGCCAACTGATTTTTGACAAAGGCGAAGCAATTCAGTGGTAAACAAATTGTCTTTTTCAACAAAAGGCAAAGAGCAAGTGACTAGACACAGGTTAAAAAAGTGTTTAAACCTCCTTCTTGCTCTCTTCTTACAAAGATGAACTCAAGACGATCCCAGGTTTAAATATAAAACTTTTAGGAAATAACACAGGAGACAATGGTCAGAATCTAGGACTAGTCAAAGGTTTCTAGACACCAAAAAAAAATCCACACAAGCAAACATGGATTAATTTTATAAAAATTTGACTTTAGTTCTATGAATGACCCTGTAAGCGGAAAAAAAGACAAACTACAGGCAGGGATAAAATATTTGCAAAAAACATACCCAACAAATGTTTATATCTAGAATATTTAAAGAACTCTTAAAACTCGGCAGTTTAAGGGAAAAAGCAATCAAATCAGAAAATAAACTAAAGACATGAAAAGAGACATTTCACCTAAGAGCATGTACATGAGATTATCACAGGAAAAGATATTCAGGGTAAAGCCAAAACAAAAACAAGACTACAGTGAGAGACCTTTATATGCTTATCAAAATGGCTTAGATTTTTAAAAAGGACAATATCGAGTGCTAGCAAGGATGCCAGGAAGTAATCATTCATATATTGCTGGTGGCAATGCAAAAGGGTAGAGCCACTCTGGGAAATAGTGGTTTCCTTTTTAAAAAACAAAATACATATTTATCATATGACTCAGCAGTTGTGCTCCTAGGCAGTCCTCCCAGAGAAATGAGAACTTAGAGCCACACAAAACCTGAACATATTGTTTATAGCAGCTTTCGTCCTAATAACTCCAAACTGGAAATTCTCCAAATGTCCTTCAACGAGGAGATAGACTGTGATACATTCATGCCAGAGAATACTACGTGGCAATAAAAAATGAAAATCTTACGCACACTACAATTTGAATGACTCCAGAGAATTAGACTGAATTTTTTTAGAGTAATTTTTTAAATTTTTAAAATAAAACTCCCGAAGATTACACATTGTATGATTCCATTTATATACTATTTTTGAGATGACAAAGCCGTAAGGTTGGAGAACAGATTCGTGTTGCCAGGGGTAAGGAGGGAGTGAGGGCGGAGGGAAGTGGGAGTGGTTCTAAGGACAACATGAGAGAGTCTGTGGCCCTAAAAGCCATCTGTCCCTTGTTGGTATCCACGTCAATACCCAGGCGATGTGGTGCTACAGCGCTGTAAGAGGCTAGCATTGGGTGAAACTGGGCACAGCATATTCTATTATCTCTTACAACTGCCTGTGAATTATCTCAAAATTAAACATTAAATTTTTAGAATGAGCAAAGAAAATTAGTACCGCTTTGCACCGCCCTTCACAGACTTGACACTGGGAGACAGGGCACACCTGAAAATGTAGCAGAATCACAGAAGTTCCAAATAAATAAGGGCGCGGAGCACCCTGGTGGCCTAGCGGATAAGATCACTGGAGGGAATCCCCACACATCTCAAGGATGAGGGTTTGAGACCTGTGGTTGGGGTGGGGGTACAGGGAACTATCAAGATAAACAACTAAATAAAGTACTTCTCCCTCCCCTCTCTTCCTGCCTGCCTGCCTAAACCTTTCCTTTTTAACAAAAGACAAACATGGCACAGCCCGGTGGAGTAGTGGTTGGGCACGGTCCACATACATCCCTAAGTCCCAGGTTCGAAGCCTGGGGCCAGTGGGAACAGCCGAGACGAACAACAAAATAAAATAAAGGAAAGTGCCTCTTCTTCCTCTCTCTTCCTTCCTGACCGCCTCTGCTCACCTACATTCCTGTCTGTACTTTCCTAAAAATAAATAAACATAGAATTAAATAAATAAGGTCCCTGAGACATCCTGTGGTCTCGGGGCACCTCCTTAATGCCAGGAAGAGTGGCCAGTCCCCTCTAACACCCCTTGGGATTTTGTCAGTACTGGGAGCTGAAAAGAAGGGCCAAGCTGGAGGGAAGTTCCCGGGTTTTTATGTTGGGGGAAGATCCGAAAGGAGCTGAGGGAGGACAGATCACCTGCTACGGGTCCCCTCTGCAGTTGCTGGCAGCAGGCTCCCCGCCAGATCCACTGGCCTCCACGAAAGTCAACCGTGACATTGACTCACTTTCTGTGTCCCCTTCTAGATCAAACTTGCTTCTTTTTCATTGACTTTATTGAAGAAAAACTGCATTTCAGCTTTCAGCTGGGTTGAAGGTAGGTATACAGCAAACTGATATCTGCGTGTCACACGGTGCGCTGACCATTCCCTTTCCCCCCACTGTGCGATTACAGGTGGCACTTGCTCGAGGGCTGGGTCACCTCTCGCTTTGCCTCCGCATACCTTGAATCGTTTATTTTATTAAATACTATTTATTTATTACATTATGTTATTTATTTATTTTATTAAAGGCTATTTGCTGTCCAGTTTTCAGCCTGGAGCTGAGACCCGCGTGGACGCGGCCTCAACGCGCCTGCGCTCCGCGGGGACTGCGCTGCGGTCCTTTTCAGTTTTGAGTCTTTGACACGGATCAGACACTGGGAAGCGCCTGAGAAGCAACCTGAGGGCAGAGTCCTGGATATCCTATGACGCTCAGCCTTCTCTGCTGGTTGCCTCACAGAGACGTGATTTAATAGCAGTTGTTAAAGACCTTTCTAAACAGCACCGTGAGTGCTGCTCTCATATTTTTCCGGCTTAGGTGCCATTTCGTTCATTGTATAATAAGAATACGATGCATCACCGGCATGAACAGGCCGAGTTAAACACAAATGATTCCGGGCGAGCAGGCAACTCAACGAAACGGGGAAGCACAAAGCACATGGTTGGCGACAGGAGGGTTTGATGAGGCGCAGGTGCAAGTTTGCGCGGCTCTGACGTCGGCGAGCCGGGTAACTGGGCCTTTTGTCTGAAGCTCTGTTTTCAGTGTCAGCAGCAATGAGACGTGTTGTGTGCTTATGCTGTGCAATGCTAGATGCCTCTCTCTCTCTCTCCGTATATGTAATTTCATGATACATACCACATATTATTGTCATATGTAGTGTAAATTTAATGTGATATATATTGATCATTACCTGAAGACAGTATTACCACCCCCATTCTATAGATAAGGAAATGGAAACTCAGTGAAATTCTCTCAAGTTCTCTTAGCTGTTCGGTGATAGAGCTGATTTTCTGTCTTGTCCCAAAATCGGTGCTTTTATGTGCTGCGCTGCCTGGCTTCTAGCGTTTACCTGACTGATGGGTGAATGGATGTAGACAAGTATGCGGAGGACAAAGAAAGGCTGCAAGTTGGGAGACATTTTCCTCCAGTCAGGAAAGTGTTTCTTGAGGACCAGCTGGCCATTTCCTGAGGCGACTCGTTCCGAGGAGAGACCTAGATGCTCTCAGGGTTTGGTGGGAGGGAGGCCCAGTGCGGAGGATGGAGGAGTCCGTGTCAGTCCCGTCTCCAAAGTCTAGTCTAGATGTCTACCCACCATCGCCATCGGCCTCCCTCCACGTCAGTTTCGCCTTCCATATTTCAAATGAATCTGTCTGAAATTTAAAAGTCTTAATTACAAAATAAAGGGAAAATGACAAAGTGGCGCTCTCAATGCCTGGATTCAATCCCAGTGGACTGGCCGCTGCACCAGACAAGTGTGGCTGTGAGGCTTAGAAAGCAAACTTCTTCCACTTCATTTTCTCACCTCAGCTTGAGTGGTTGGTGCATTGAGGCTGGCAGCTGGGGGCTCAGTTCTGCCCCAGACCTCATTCTTAGCCTCCCTTCTGAGCATTTGTTCTGTGGCAGCTGCGTCCTTCGTCCTTTGGTACCTCAGTGTGAGTCCTGGGGTCCTGGTCTCCTGCTGAGAATAGTCAGGGTTCATCCCATGTGGCACTTCAGTCCCTGCCTCTCCATCTATCCCCACCCCTCATCTTTCCTGGAGACACTAATCCTTAGAAGAAGAGGCTCTGCTCCCACCGTCGGGCCCAATCTCCCTGCCCTCTTAAAGTCTTGCCTGAGCCACATCTGCTGGCTCAGGTGTAAGGTAGTTTTTCCTCATCTGGATTTCCAGCTGATATTGGGGTCTGGTCTCTTCGCTGCCTTGTGTCTTGGAGGTTGCACTGTGCTCTCTGGTGTCACACTATCTCCTCCTGGGTCCCTCTATGGCCTGGAGTAGATTCCTCATCTCCTGCAAGGTGTTCCTTTTGCCTAGAACATCCTTCCCTCCTTTCTTGCCTACTTTTTAATTACCCTCTTGATCACAGCTCTCAGGTGTCACCTCTTCCGAGAAGCTCCTCAATCCCGCATCTGCATTGGGTGCTTTTTGGCTCTTAAAACGTTGGTACTGAAGTTGACAGGTTACGTGTATGTCTCCCCCTCTGAAAGCCTATGTCGTGTTCCCTGGTGTGTCCCAGCACCTGACAGTGTCTGTCATGTCATAGGTGCCAATGCGTCTTCATTTCATGTGTGAATCCATGATTGAACCTCTTCTGGTTTGAGCCTAACCTGCTATTCATCACCTTTCGCCTGCTCTGTGGGAATGTGTCTGTCCTCTGGTCATGACTCTTGTTCCCTCATGAGGGAGCAAGTGCAGCTGCCACCTCCTCCATGACTCATCCTCATGGGTCCACAGAAACTTTCTGTCAGGGCAAATCCAGGGGCCTGGAGCACAGGGAAGTCTGTGAACACAGGGTTGCCCAGCACCTTGACCACTCGCGGGGAAGCCAGGCCAGGGCAGAGGGGACCTTGGTCAGACCCTCCACGTTTCGGGGGCCTGATGTTGTACGCTAAGAACTTCCTGTGGAAAAGGTGAGCCCCGAGATTTCCGGGTAATACTTACTCTTGACAAAGCGTCTGTTAGAAATAGCTCGTGGATTCTGTGGGGTGTCAGGGAAAAGTGGACTATTGTCTGATCAGCACCTCAAACATTTGACCCGGACTCACAGTCCAGTGCTCACACCGTATGGCGCCGTAGCGTGTGCGCACGCGCACCTGAAACAGAGCTTCCGTTAAGCAGTACCTGCACCTACATATGTGAGGCACCCTGATATTTTATTTTCTGTTGTATTCTGTTTCATTAAATTGATTTCATAACCTGCTAATGGATTGCATCCTGCATGTTGAGAAACATTGGTCTAATAGCTGATGACTTGTCCTTGAAGGTGATTGAGGAAGATGTTGTTCATGAGTAATGACAGTCAGACACAATGCCAGAGGCTGAACAGGCTGACTGTGTACTTCAAATGCTCGCAGCAAGTAATGACAGTCAGACACAATGCCAGAGGCTGAACAGGCTGACTGTGTACTTCAAATGCTCGCAGCAGACCCCGAATCTGGTTTTCTGTCGCTCCTGAGCAAGGAGGATGGAGATAATGAAAACCAATAACAGTAAGGAGAATAGTAGCACCATGTACCACATACATGGACCTCCTCAGTCCAGAGAATCAGGTGAGGTGCTTTAATGGGATAAAAACATGAGTAGAAAATCATCTCTGTCCTTAAAAAACTTTATAGCCTAGTGAGAGAAATACACTGGATCATAAACAGAAGAACATAAGGGAGTTTCAAGTCAATGTGGCAAATTGAGCTAGAAGACCAACAGGAAAATGTCCCTCACTAGAAATGTAAACGTTGTCACTGCATATACAATAAAATTTAAAATATAACAACTGGAAGGTATATAACTACATGCTAACACAGTAAATAAAAGTCCCAAAGTTCAGAATGAAAAGGAAACTCAGAGCCAAAGTGCCAGGAACAGTGTGTGTCTGCAACGTAATCAGAGCTAGAGGTTGACAGTGGTGGGGATCGAAGAGCAAGTCCCCAGACTCATGGGAAGCTGGGGACTGAGCTCCATTCATGCAACAAGGTCCGTGGAGGGCTTCTCACCCATCTAATTGGAGTCAGAAAATCCCACTCATTGCTGAGGATTCAGTAAAGAAGTTGTCCTCTTTCTGGGCTGAGTCTAGAATAAGAGTCATACTATGTCACACTCAGCTGAATAAGTAACAGATAAGTTGGTCCCGAAATGATAAAACTCACAGAGTCCCTGCAGAGGCACAACCTCTTCACCTGAGGCCTCCTCCGTGGCCACGTAAGCCTCAAAAACTGTGTCCTGATGGAGATGAGGTCACAATAAAAAACTACAGACCACAAAAAGAAATGAAGTACTACAGGAAGCAGAATCAACAAAGACAATACACCGGAGAATTAAAATATGTATAAGAATAAAACAATATGGAAAATACTTTAAAACTATTTTAAGGTGTGTCCTTGTGGCTCAGGCAGCTGAGACACTGGTGTGTAGACCATGAAAAGCCCAAGGACCCAGGTTCAAGACCCAGGACTGGGGTGAAACCAAAATGACCAGCTAAACAAAGATGTTTCTTTCTCCTCTTCCTTCCTTAACTGATTCTTCCTTCTCTCCCTTCTTTCCTCTTAAAAAAAAATATGTGTACATATATATAATATATTTATTTTTAAATTTTCCCCAATAAAGGAAAAAATAAAATCCAAAGGACAAGAATAATTCATAATGGCAAAAAAGTAGAGTTGGAAAAAATATGAATTTCTGTAAGTAAAGTAAACCTACATAAAGAAACAATTCAATGGGGGATATAAACGATTGGCAACGTTGCTGAAGAGAGAATCAGTAAATTGGAAGACATATTGGAAAGTACCCAAGTGCAGCTCACTGAGTTTAAAGTCATGGACAATATGAAGGGTAAGTTAGAAGACTTAAATAAAATAAGAATGTCCAAAAGAGATATCAGGAAGAGAGAACAGAGGAAAAAAGGAAGAGAAGCAATACATGATGGCACAATGGTGGAGGATTTTACAGTTCTGAATGCAGAAATAAATTCTCAGAAAGAACACACTGGATTTCTGAGCAGAATGAATAAAAACAGGTGTGCACCTAAATACATTACAGTGATACAGAATATCAAAGACAAATGTCTTAAAAGCTACCAGCATAATAATAAACAGATAGGCAGCAGGCTTCTCATTAGAAACCAGAAGATAAATAATTATAGCCTAAAATTGCTGAAGGAAAATGTCAATTTAAAATTCTACAGCCCAGATAATTATAATTTAACAGAAAGGTGAAATAAAGACATTTTCAGATACAAATGAGAGAGTATCTACTATTCATAGATCCTTGATAAAGGAATTTCTAAGACTTCAGTAAGAAGAAAATTGAAGCCAAAGGAAAGAATTGAGACTTCAGACACCATAGTGAGCAAAGAAGTTGGTAAATTAGACTGAGCATAAATACTGTTTAAACAGGACAGTCCTATTTTTATTTTGCATTTCCTGACTATCCCATCCTTTTTATATAAATGTCAATTTTATCCCAGTTTTAATAAACCAGGGCTGTCTTTAATGTGGGCAAAAGGGGCAGTTGAGTTGTCCTGGGCCCAGTCTGTTGAGGGGACCCCAAACCAGTTTCCCCTTTTGCTCTGTGTCAAAGGCGGCCTTGCCAACTACTGTTCCTGCTCCCTGGGAGGAAACAGGGTTCCCATGGAAGAGGATTCCCCTGTTTCTTCAAAGGGAGCAGAAAGCTATAGCATCAAGCTGCAGGTAAGTACTATGGGGGTTAGGGGGCATTTCTGGCACTGGGATGGTTAAGGCAGCATGATTTTCAGGCAGGACATTTATAGGGACACCACATTTGGTGTTCACCTAAGGCACCACAATTCCTTGCACCGGCCCTGGCCATTTGTATGAAGCCCCTGAACCATCCAGATTGGCATCACGTAGTACTTGCTTTTTACTGACCTGGTTTCTCTGCTCCTGCTCGGATTGCTCTGCCTCCTCCCCTCCCCTTAGCAGCCAGCACATAAGCTCCTCCCGTTTTTGCCATCCCAGTGTCCCCTTTTTGTCTTAAGGAAATAAGGTCAACCTATGGTAAATGTGTTGGTAAATCTAAATCTAAAGCTAATATTATATATAATAATGACTATTTTGATATAGAATAGAAGTATGATAAAATGAAAATACTCATCAATTATATGAAAAATGGAAGAGACTGGTTTACATTCTAAGACCCTTCTATTGTTTAGGAGGAGAACAAAAATATAGTTAACTTCAGTCTTTGTTTAGTGAAATTTACATGTTTTTAAAAATTTAGAACTCTGTTTCTAAGAAATAGAATGTGTAACTTCCAAATCAGTAGAAAAGAAAAAAATAGAATAAAGAAAACCTTATCAGTGCTGCACAAAGGGGAAAATGGAGGAAAAAATAAGGAAAGTAAATAAGTATGGAAGAAAAAACACCAAGTAAGATGACAGGAGTAAGTTTAAATGCATTATCAACAATATATGGAGACATAAAATTTATCCATTGAGAGACTTTCCACTTGGATATAAAAAAAAAAATCCAGATCTAGTTTGTTCACAAAGATGTGCCTAAAACAGGCACAGAAATATTAAAAAAGGAAGCTACGTAACAGGATATTCCAGGCAGCTATTAACTAAAGGGAAGCGAAACCAGCGATACTGCCATTAGATAAGAATTTAAGAGCAAGACTGCTAACAGGGATAAAACAGGACATCACTTATTGAGAAAAGGAGCAATCCAACAAGGGGACTTGCCACCAGCCAGGAAGGTCCTGTGGGGAAACTTGAGTGCAGCCCAGGCAGGCTCCTCCATCACTGCGGAGCTGGCGGGCAGCTTCCTGCTCTAACTGCTTTTGCATCAGCTTGCACCCGCCGCGGCTAGAGCCTCTGCACCAGGTCAGGTTCCGCCAGGCAGAAGCATGTTCTCTGCCTCCGGAACAGGTCAGAATTACAAATAGCATAAGTACGTGCTCATTGTAAACTTTGTTTTGGGTTTTGCAATGTCTAGGGTGAAAAGACACCCCTAGACAGAATTCCTAAAAGGGCCGGGGGGCAAAGGAAAGAACCCTGGCTGGGGAAGAACTGAATCATCCGGCGTGTATGCGGGGGGTGCTCAGATACCAGACACTGATGCGCCTCTCTCAAGTTCTCTGGATGGATCTGAGGGGCTCTGGGATTTAAGGCCAGAGTAGAGCGATTGGTATATGGCTTTTTGTGGGTCCAGTGGCAGGAAAGCAAGGTAAGAGGAAGTTGATGAGGCTCGCCAATGGGAGACCCAGAGTTCTGAGCTGACTCTGAAGCTGGATCAGCCGTGGGTGTTTCAGCCTCAGCCTGACCTACACAGACACTCAGAGCAGCATCTTCTGGACCTACTGCCCTCGTATATCATCTGCTCCAGCCTAGTGCAGTGTGGATGGTCCGTGGGACTTGACAAGTGGCCTTCTTGGCTTCATCCTCTCACTCTGGCCAGCACGCCATAAGGCCAGCACCTTACCCTTTGTGATGAAGTCGTTGTCAAGAGCTTTAATCTCCTCATCTTTTGGAGAGTTTTTGATTTGATTTCTGTGACATGCCCCTTACTTAGAGTGTCCTCCCAGCATATTTGGAAACTCCTCTCCCCACCCATGGGGTGGATTCTCAGGCGCCACATTTGGCCACTGTTGATTGAGGCAAGGTCAGCTACCTCATACAAAGTAAGCCAACCAGATTCCAGCTCTTCAGAGCTCGAAATTTGAACCCATGCGGCACGAGATACGGATACTTAGTGGCAGAGTCACATTAATGGCAATTTCAGCTTCTAGAGACACAGAGCTGGCCTTGGCTTCCGCCTTTCCCAAATCTGGATATGAGGTACTCCTGGATATTCTCAGTAGACATCCCTTTATGCTTAAGCTAGTCCAGGTCACTTTCTGCCTTTTGCAGCATTATTAACATGGCTTAAAGAAGGCATTTCCTCTTCACGAGGAAAAGCCTCCCCTAGTCATTGATGCAACTGACAGTGCAGAAGTGCTGGCTTTTGGGGGCCTGAGAGCTCCAATATGGTAGCAGGCCAGCCACTTCAGAATAGGCACTGAGTCTGCCTGCCATCCACCGAGTAGGATTGTCATGACTCTTTCCAGAAGCTGTAGCTAAAAGGCTCTGACCTGTGCTTTCCCTGCCCTGAAGGCAGCTGAGCCTTCCGCTCCGCCAGAAACAGCAGGCACGCCACAGTGTCCCGTTAACATCATTGAGTCCGGCTACCTGTAGGCCTTCATGTACCTGCTCCGGCGTTCTGCCTATACTCCTCGTGCCACGGGTTTACCTGTCCTGTGGATGGCATCACCGCAGGCATGAATATACCTGCTCTTGCAGGTGTCTTCCCGGAAAACGTCACTGTGACCGATTGTATCAGATAGGCTCCCTTACAAACCATAGGGACACCTGCTCCCGTGCGAAGATGCTCTTGTGGCCGCAGGTGTACCTGGGCTGCTGGTTAGGGCACTGCTTCTGTGGACCATGGTCACACCTGGCCCTGGGCCGCACGGCTTCTCCTTCTCGCTAGGGCTTCCTACGTGGGAGCTGCCTCCCTTATGAAAGCAAACACCACTGCAGCGCACCAGTGAATACAGGTAGAAGGAATCACGGAATTAAAAAAATCGCCATTTTGTTATCACTGTCATCATAACCCACCCAGGCAAGATCAGGAATAGAGGCTAAAAAATCATTGGATAAAAGCTGATTAGAGTAGGATTTTCACAGTTTCAAATCCTACCCTGATACACAGAGAAAACATCTCAGAAAGGGCAATAGGTGCCTTTCCCGTGGAGAAACTTGGATGACCCCACTTTCAAAATGATCACGCTTATCACCAAGAACAAGAGAAAATCGGATCAAATTGGATCGTGTGCCTCCTGTGCGGGCGCACTGAGAGGAAACTTGACCTGCATGATTTTCCTCCCAGAATGTCTAGCCTGAATTTAATTGTGCAGAATAATCTGATGAATCCAAATCGAGGGCCATCGTACTGCCTACACTTCCCAAGGCCACCAAATTCCTGCCAGCACTCCCTGCAAAGTCGGAGGACTGTTTCACAATAAAGGAGATGAAAACAACAGCAAAAGTGCTAAGTGCAGTGGACGATCTTGGGATGGAGAGGGAGTCATAAGGGGCCTTGTTGGGACAGAGGAGGGGATTTGAATACGGGCTCTACATTAGGCATGTGTTCGATTTCATCATTCTCTTCAGTACAGATAAGCATCCCTGCTCTCACAAGATAAATGCTAAAGTGTTTGGGGCTGGGATGTCGTTTTTGTCAGCAACTAGCACACAAGCATTTCAGAAGGGGAAAGGGAGAGATAAACCAAATGTGGGAAATAGTTACAGATTGTTAAATCGATGTCAAGGCATCAACTGAGCGTTCCTGCAAACAGTGAACTTTTCTGTAGACGTAAATTTTTTTCAAAATGAAAAGTTGGAGGAAATAGACAATTTTAAAACAAACACAACAACCACTAATGAAATAACGGGCCTAGTCATGGATGGTAAATGGCCACTCAAACCATTAAGAAAAAAGTTGATGGAGGGAGAAAAGCTGAAGGGGGACTTTCTAATGGACAGATCTGGCTGACAGCGGCTGAACCCTGTGATTAACCCTAATCTCACAAAAAGAAAAACGACGAGGAATGTCACGATTCCGATGTGAGGCAATAAGATAGTCACACAACCTGTGAAATATTCTTGTCAAAAAAACAATCAAACCCGAAGCCAAGCAACTCTAGAACCTACTAATTTTGAGGGACAGCGAAACATGTCAAATGATACCACTGGGGTGCGATCAGCAAAATCCACAGTGAGGAAAATTCCACAGAGCAAGTGGCCTACCATTTCTTCAATAAATTGCAAGAAAAAAAGGGGGAAGAAGTCGGTGTGCTCTGCTGGCCTACTGGAGAAGGCCACCGGACATAGTCCACATCCACCCCCAGGATCCAGGTTCGAGACCCAGTGTGGGATGAACAACTAATTAAAATAAATAAATGCTTCTTCCTCCTCTCTCTTCCTGCCTGCCTCTGCTCACCTTCATTCCTGTTTGCACCAGAATTTCTTTCTTTCTTTTTTTTTTTGGAAGAGGGAATATCACTTACGGAATAAAAGAAATTTAAAAGCATGAGTTATGGATTACAAGAGACTTAAGAGCCACCTCAGCCACATGCAGTGTGTGGACCTTGATTAACCTGATTCAGGGACATTTGATTTGATGAGGGTAAACTATTAGATATAATTTTTACTTAGGTGAGATAATGCATTGTGGTTATGTTAAAGGAGTCCTTAACTTTTTTAAAATTTCTTTTTACTTTTATATTTATATTTTTTAATAGTAGCAATTTATTCTACACATTAAAATAACCTCATACGTATGTGTGTGTATATATATATATTCCCCATTCCTCAGATATATGTCAACACACCCTGCCCTCCACAAGATCACCAAGCGTTCTTCACCATTATTCATTGGGCTAGAGGAGTCCTTAACTTTTAGAAATGCAATTGAAATATTTATGGGAGGACTCATTTGATGTCTGCGATTCGCCTCTAAATGATCCTGGGGGTGGGAGGAGGAGGGTATCAATGACGTAAGATCAGCTGCATCTTATTAGTGTTGAAACTTGGTGAAAAGTCTGTGGATTTTTTAAAAATATATTTGAAATTCTCCAGAATAAAAAGTTTTAACAAATAAGCACATCCAAGGCACTCTGATGCTTCCACTATTGGAAATGTCCCCATATTGTCAACACCAAAGGAGGCTCTGGCATTAAAATGGCTGTGCCCCCCAAGCAGGGAACAGGTAAAGGTCAGAGAGAGAACTCCAAGGTCATCATGGGGGTCCAAATCCCCTTTCAAGCGCAGTGCTGATTACCCTGGGAAGCTGCTCCCTGCTGGGCGGGAGAAGGGAAATTTGGGCAGCTCCCTGCACCAACCTAGAACCAGCACTGGGCTTGCCAGGGCTCGTGGGTTGGGCCCAGGGCAGAACAAGAAGGCGGAACTAGATGTCTCTTTTTGTGAGGCTTTGTTTAGGTTTTAGGCAGAGATCAGCACTCAGGGTGGGCTGGAGGTGACGGTCACTACATAGGGTGCTCTTTCAGGGCAGACAGACCTTCGTGCCTTCAGCCTTGGTGCTCTGGTTACCCTCTGGGCTGGAGACACTTATCCTCACACAGCCCCACCCTGAGGCCCATCTTCCCACCCCATTTCCTTCCTCTCTGTCTCATCCTGGTCACTTTCATAGCCTCCCTCCATGAGTCCCCTCCTTGTCCCCATTCTCCAGTCCCTGTCCTCCGCCCTACCAGACGCCCCAGTTCAGGGTCCAAGAGAAGGACAGCCTTTATGTGGCTTGTAAAATGCTATTATTTCTGTATTCAAAACCCAGCAGCTGAGAGACACTGGTGATACGCGTGTTATTAAGCGTGTAAATACACTTCCACTCCAGGGCCTCCAAGGGGTGGGGGCCGGATTCTCAGCCCAGAGTCTCCCCTGCCTGTGAGCTCCTTCCCACCAGGCCTGCACCTCAGACCGGACCTGCTGCTGAGGCCGAGGCCTCCTCCGGCCTCCAAGACTGCTGTCCTGCCCAGCCCAGACCCTTGGAGAAAGGGGGCGGGGGAGAGGACCGAAGAAAAAAAACATTAGGAAAAAAACTCCCACCCAGAGAGCATTCTTTCTGCAGCACTCAGGAAAAAGGATGTCTCACAGGGGACGGGAAGGCGAAATTTTTTCACATCCAAATGGATTGCAATTTCCCTCCATTTAGCACCTGAAGGTAATTAGCTCGAAGAGACTGCCGAGTGCGAAACACGTTCACGGAACATTAACTCTCACACATTCTCCAGTTGCAGGGAATTAATAGGAAAGATTAAAGTTTAAAGAGAGCAAAATGCCATTACCTCGCCAGCCACCTCTCTCCGCAGCAGTATCCAGCCCCCGAAAACCTTCGGCCAGTGCTTGGGCCCGGGCTCAGGTCTCAGCCTCCAGCCTGGCTGGCTGGGCCTCTGAGTGTGTCCCACAAACAGTGCTAGTCTGTGCGAATGCTTACGCATGTGCAAAACGGGGCGATTCTGACCATTCCCAAGGCCAGTGCGGCCGCCCTCCGGTCCGCACGAAGTTCGGGGGGCCAGGGCCAGGTGTGTCCTCTTACAGGCGGACACTGGGCAGTCGTGCATGTGTGTGTAGAGGCCCCGGGCAGGGGTGTGCTGGGGGGTCACCCTCATGAGGATGCCCTGGGGGGCTTCCAGCAGAGATGGGAGCTAGCTCTCCCACGGTGGCTGTGGCTGGAGGAGCTTGAGAAAGAGATGGAAGGATCTGCCTTCACTGTGAGACAGGCGGGTCCCACAGACACGCATGTGTACGGTCTCCTGCTGTCACACACAGTCAGCCTTTGTCACTCTGCTCTTTCAAAGTTTATGTAGGCTTCAGATTCTAAAGATTTCTGTGTTGCTCCAGCATTTTAGCAAAAAATGAGAGACAGAGAGAGGGAGGCAGAGAGAGAGAGAGAGAGAGGGAGAGTGAGAGAGAGTGGGGGAGAGAGAGAGTGAGGGAGAGAGAGGGGCAGAGGCAAGCAGGAGAGAGAGAGCGCGAGATGAAATTGAGACATGGAAGAATTTATTGCCCAGAAAATTCCATTCTGCTATCTGATTCAAAAAGTCCAGTCCCCCCAGCTTCGGAAAATCTATTTTCCACATTTTAATACCCTGCAGAACAGTCCTCATAACTCATCCGAGTGTGTTAAGCACAGTTTTATTAGATCTGAAACAAATTTTGGTGGGGAGATACTATAGGTCATTAACCATGGAGTAATTTTATCCTTGTTTCCCTAATGATGCCATAATGGCGAGCGAATTTCTTAACTAAAGACCAAAGAACATTTTGAAGGTCAGTTTCATCTGTGAGCTCCTTCAAGCGCTTCTCAGAGAAGATTGGAAAACTCGCCGATTTTTTGAAGAGTCATTAATAATGTGAAAGCTGAAAGCACCCTCCATTTGCGTTCCTGCTTTTTACCTTTTAATTTTATATCGTCCCCGCTCAGAGCCCCGCTCCCACTCCTTCACCCTCCTCGGCCCTCCCGCCGCCTACCCGCCCCAGCCCGGAGCAAGGCGCTGGCCAGGTGTCAGGCTGGCTGTGCGGGGCCCACCGGGCTGCAGGCTGCGGAGGGGGAGACCGGGAGCCAGAAAGGCTGGAGGCAGCCCCATGGTCGGGGCGCCCCAAGAAACTGGGCCCTGCGCCTTTTTCCCAGCGTGCAGTGCACCGCGGGAGGGTGTGCACACAGGCACGGTGTGCGCGTGCGCGTGTGCAGGTGTGTGCTGAGGGGGCGTGAGGTCTCCGCTGCACGCTGGGTGTGCACAGGGCTGGGCACCACGGGGACTCTTAGGTCTTAGTCTCTTAGGGGGGCCGCGTTGGAAGTCGTCTGGGAAAGGGACTGATAGCCAGAATGGGGTGCAGCGGCCTGGGCGGTGGGCCCCTGTGGGCTGTCGCCAGGGGAGGGGTCTCCGAATAGAGCTGGGCACAGGTGGAGGCTGTGAGACTTACAGCAGTGTGTGCGCAGGAGAGCGTCTGCCCTGGGTTGGTGAGTCATCACAGCAAGTGTCCCAAGGCTCTCCCATGAGGAAACATCCAAACACCAAAGACAGTGACCACTGCCAGCGCCAGCCCTCACCTTGGTCCACTCGCCCCTGGGCCCCAGGCCTGGCATCCCCTCTGCACTTAACTCACCTCTTGAACCCCTGGGTCTCTGGAGCCCTAGTCGCCCTCACCTCCTGCCCTGTCCCTCCTCACCGGTCCAGGGCTGTCATCATGGGGTGCCCAGCCCGGAGCTGGCGGGGCAGGGCCGCTGTGTGTGCAGTTTGGGGAGGAGGGGCGGTGTGGTGACACTCTATGCTCCCAGATGTGGTGGCAGCGATAATTCCAATTTTATGCCTTTGTTATGGCTTTAATCACTTTCTTTATGCGTTTTGTTCCAGCGATCAGGGAGAGACACCTGATAGGCAAAGAGGATACCAGGGGAACCATTTTTATTTGGAATGTGGTGAGAAGTCTAATTAGAATCTGAATTCTGCTGAGCCTTGAAATGGCCAGCACTTTATCCTGATCGCCTTAGATATTGTTTCGAGTCAATCATCTGTCATGGTGCAGCAGGAGAGCCTCTCCCTTCACACCACACCCCTCCCACTGCAGACCCAGTCAGGGCACGCTGTGGGGAGGGGAGCTGGGGGCCTGCACCCTCTGGGGGGGGGGTGCATGCCTCCTCCTGGGGGGGCCTGTTTGGGGTGGATTACCCTCCCCAGGAGTGGTCTGGGCTGGGATGTGTGAGCTCGGGGACAGAAGGAGCTGCAGAAAGAGGTTGCCGAGAGGCCTGTGTTCGAATCGCAGAAGGTTGGTCCGAGGCCAAGAACGTCTCTCCAGAGTGCCCCAGGTGCCCTGGGCCCGCGCCTCTCCATTCATGGCTCGCAGGGACACTTGGCTCTTCACTGCCCTGGATCTGTGTGTCTCTCCAGTACCTCAGACCCCCGGCTTCTGCCGCCCACCCCTCCCGTCCCAGCACTTGTGAGCAGGGGTGCCCCCTCCATTTCGCTGGTTTTGGTCTCACCCCAGGAATACTTCTCCTCCTGGAACATTGGAAGATTGGTCCTCCCTGGTCAGGACTGCCATCGCAAGTTCCCAGACTGGCCCCATCTCCCCCAGAAAGCCTTACCTGACTACCTGAGCAGTGAGTGAGCACCGAGGAAGGGAGCACGGCCTATCCTGCACATCCATGTTGCCTGCAGGCCTTTGCTCCCACAGGTCTCTCTCTCCTGCCTTCAGGTGGTTTCCAATTATCCTCTCTCTTTCCCTTTAACTATTTTGGTGGGCATATGTGTCTGTCTGTCTTAAGTCTATTCAAACCCTCTTTGAGCATGGGAAAATGTAAGGTAGCCATAAAAATCATTCTAATGACATCATGTCCTCAACCACACATTGAGCTCCCCAAGGTCTGATCAGTTCCCCACCCCTAAACCGTTTCTGGGACCTAAGACACAATGGACAGGCTCACAGAAGGGAACCGAACCACCACTCCCCAAAGCTGCAGATGCGCTGAGCTTCTCTGCAAGAGACACAGTCCGCGCTAGCAGTCCCCCATCCCCATCACCCTCATCTACCACAGTTTTGTGCTTGGAGGGCGGGGGCAGGAGGCAGGAAGTCATGGACAATATCACCGGGGAAGATGTCCTAGATGGTTCCTGCCTCCTGGAAGGTCAGAGTCCCCTGTGGTCACACTGTGAGTCCTTTTTAGGTGGTTGGGACACTCCACACACCTCTGACCAATTAGTGTCCTCACTGATGGTCACTGTTATGTAAGCCTCCCAGGCGGGCACTGCCCCCAGAGATTGCCTGGCTCGTAGGGTTGACTTATGGTTGGTCCAAGAGGCAGTGGCCAGACTCCCTATGGAGAGACAGACTCAGAGCCCCCCCAATACCTTCTCCACCTGCTCACCTCCCTGCCCCCACTGGAACCAATCTCTCATGCAACTCCGATTTCTTTCATTCCTGGGTGGTCTCTGTCCTGCCTGCACTGTTCTCCGGGTCCCTGAGGCCTGGGTGGGCAGTGGGAATGGCACAAAGGGGTTAGTAAGTCCTGGGTCTTGTGACCAGGAGCTGGGCGTGGGTCTTTGAAGGCCATTGCCAAGACTCTAGTCCTTTTTCCCTCCCGATGCCCTCATCCAGCAAGCATGGCACCACACTGATGGGTGAGTGAAGAGATGAAGGGAGATGATCCAACGCGGGGTCCTTATTTGCAGGGGGAGGACAGTGGCTGGGGAGACTTCGGAGCAAGCTTCCTAGTGGGAAATTGCAATCTGTCATTAATATCTAGGTATGAACTAATATATCAGAAAGACTGTGTGTGAGTGTGAGTGTGTGCACACAGGCACATGGTGAAGGGCCAGGCAAGGGGCCCAGACCCTGTACAGAAGAAGCATGACGCTGGCACACTTGAACTGTCCACACAGAGGCAGGAGTGTCAGGGTGTCTCATTCTCCAACTGCTGTTTCCCCTTGGAAATGAGCCGGCGGTGGAGCTGGGGGAGCAGGACAGAGAGCCCCGGGCCCAGGAGCATGTGTGCAGGGCGGGGGTGGGGTGGGGGCCAGAGATGCCCACGCTGGTCAAAGCCTGGCTTCTCCCCACTCCAGACACCCTCCAGGCACTGTCCTCTATAACCAGAGCTTGGCTGCTGCGGGGGTAGATGAAAAGGAGGAGAAACTGTTGGATAAAAAGAAATTCAGAAAAAAAAAAAAAGTAAGTGAAATATTCAAACTGGAAAGTGATATTATAGAAACTGCAGCCCACGGCTCAGTGCATTCAAATTTATTCAAACTCGGCGCCTGACAGTGATGGATGCGGCAGCTTTTCCCACAATATGGAGAAGGCGCGGGGGCATTTAGGACTGCGGTCCCCTCCGGGAGGGTGGGGACCCACCACCTCCCGTGCCTTCCTCCTCCTAAATGGGGAGCGAGGTTCTGCCCTGCCGCTCTCCGGGCCAAGGCCACTTCCTGTCCCCCACACTCCTGGGATCCCCAGGGACCTGGGTGTCTTAGTCCACATGCTGAGAGGATAGCCCAGGATGATGGTCTCCAATGTCAAGGATGAGGAAGGCCAAGCTGGTCTAGGGGCCACTGGACAAAGGTGTCACCTACATCAGACAGAAGAGCAGGGTTAGGTTTGCAGGCAAATCAATAGCACAAACCCAACAAGCCCCAGTGAGTCGAGATCTAGGGGGTCTCTGGGATCCCGAGCCAGGGAGCGCTCTGCTCCACTGATCCCCACTTTCCTTGCCTCCAGGTGGCAGCTACTCATCTAGAAGAGGGACCAGAGGGTCTCTGGGAAGTCTGAAGTCTGGGGTGGGTGATGGAATGTTCCTGAATGCTATGCTCATCAGCATCTCGTACTTCAATTTACAAACTCAGATATTTCCCGAGGTCTCTGGAACCTGCCTTTGCCTCGCATCACCATGAGCCCAGGAAGGCCCTTGGCACAGTTCTTCTCATCACTTCAATTCAGCCAGCAGACCAGTGTGGGCGTCCACCACCACCGGGCACCTGGCACGGTCTCTTCCTCGACAGGGCTCTTTCTGCCTTGCAGCACTACTGGCTCCCTTGCTGGGCACACTGCTGCCAGATTACTGTCTGAAGCACCGCTCTGATCACATCGCCCCTGCTCAAAAACCTTCAATGGCTCCCCATTGCCTACTAAGTGAAGCACAAACTCCTTATTCTGATTCTCACAGCCCTTCCTGATCTGGCCCTACTGACCCTCCAAGTCTTCCATCCCTCTCCTTCACGCTCATGTGTGCCAGCCAAATAGAATTCGGATGTTTCCCCACACACCCGCGCCCAGCCAGGTCCCACCTCCGTGTGCCGGTCCGTGCCCGCCTCGGCCTGTGGTGTGTCCAGAAGAGACCTCACCACCTGACTCACCTCTGCTGTCAACACAGCCTCTGCAAGACCTGGGTCAGGTAAAGCTGTCTTCTGAATATTCCCTGTAAAATGCTTGAGGAGGTACCTGCCGCTTACTATGTGTGATTATTCCCCACCGTGACCGCAGGAGAGCTTTCTCCTCTCATGAGCCTGCTCGTCCTCGTTACAGCGAGTAGGGTCCTGTCATAACTCTCCTGATACTGTCGCTACCAGGATGTGTGGCTCATTGTCCTGGACTGTAAACTTCTTGAGGCACAAAGTCAGGTCCACCCGTGCCCCTCCGCCCCTCACTGAGGGGACTCAGTGAACACCTGTTGAATGAATGAATGAGTGTGCAGGTGAGCCTGTCCAGCAACGCGCACCTGGTGCGCAGCTCAGACCTCGCTCTTCTGAGCTCCTGTTCCGGACAGTGGCCACTGAAGAGTTCCCTGTCATTACTCCCGACCCTCCTGACATGCGTCCAGGTGAGCTGGGACGTGTGTGTGCAGGCTGTATGACAGGTGTGTCAGCCCTCCAGAGCGAGAGGGGAGTGTGTCTGAGTTCAACCTTCTCCACTCATCAATCAGAGGGCACTGGCTGGCAGCGCCTGAGAGCCGGCTCTGGGCTCTGCTTGGGGAGGGGCTGAGAGGGGCTGAGGGCTGTGTGCTGGGGACACAGTCGGGTGGCTTGCATCTTCTGTGACTCCCAGACCATGGGAATCAAAGGGACAGCTGACCGGACGGGTGCTGGTGGGTGGGGCGAGCCCTGCCCCCAAGCTGCCCTAAAAACTACTGCAGCCGCAGGTGGCTCTTTGACCTCTTGGAGTATGTCTCACTGTCCCTGAGACTGGAGCTCCGGGGGCCCATGGAGTCTGCAGAAGGCTCTACCACGGTGCCCAGACCCACACGGCTTCACGCTGCCGAGTGGGTGGGTGGAGACGGAATAGTTGACTAGATGAGTAAGCGAACAAACACAGTGAACAAATGCTGGGCAGATGGGTACAAATGGCCAAGTCAGAGTTTATTGAGCATCTGCTGTGTACCAGGAAGTGGGAAATCCTTCACCTGCCTAGTCTCTCTTCTGTGTGAGGAGTAGACATTATTCTGAGCCCATTGAGAAAGGGAAACTGTGCTCAGGGGAGTGAACGCATGTGTGTGGGAGCCCTGGGCCTGTCAGTGCCAGATCTTGGTTCCCTGGCTGAACTGGAGTGGCCTCCTGGCCAGCGTCCCCTCTCCACTCCACCAGCCCTTTGCAGACAGGGTGGGAAGACTTAGGCCGATTTCTGGGGAGGAGGCTGAAGATGGGTGGGAGTGTTGTAAGGTCCCTGTCCCTTCACGTGCACTGATGGGGGACCTTTTAGCTCTGGGTTTTCACTCCCTTTCTTTCTGTCCCCCTTGGGTACAAGACAAAGTTCTGAAGAGGCACCAGCCATGAGTCTGTTTCCCCAAAGGGGGCCTTCCCAGCCCTCCCTCCACCCTCCTCCATCTGAGAAGGGAGTGCCTGCCTCTCCTGAAAGGTCCCTGGTGCAGGGGCAGGCGGCTGGCTGCAGCCCCAGGGCCCTCCCCGTGCCCCAGCCTCCCCTCCTGGCCGGATACAAACAAGAGCGCTAAACTCCGGGAGATTTACAGCGGGCGGCTGGGCGGCACAGGCCCCCGGCCCGCCGGTGAGATATCTCCAAACAGCGCACTAACCACTTTCCATTTTATACCTCACCAGCTTTATAGCATCTTAAGGATTTCTGTGCACGGCTGGCTTCCCGCCCAGGGAAAAAACCCAGCCTTGTAAATAAATACTAAATATATATGAACAGAGACGACAGCGAGAGACGCAGAGGAGGGGAAGGGTGGGGGGCGCCGCAGGGTGGGGGTGGGGGTAGGAGCCAGGGGCCCCCGACCACAGGAAGGAGTGGGGCAGGTATATATTGGGGTGTCAGAGACAAAGGTGATGGGATAAAGCAGTTGCCAGGCAGAGTGAGGGAAACTGAGCCAGAAGCAGAGATGGAGGCAGAGAGAGACTGAGCTGGAAGGCTCTACGCATCTGTGTGCGCGTGTGTGCATGCACACGTGTATGTACACGCGTGTGTGAAAGTTTGGAGGGAAAGAGAAGCCTCTCCCATACACTCCTTCTTCCCATGGTTTCTGAGAGCCAAGAAGACAGATACCCACCCAGTGATGGGCTACCCCACTGTGTGGGGTGTGTGTGTGTGTGTGTGTGTGCGGTGAATGTATGTCTGTGACCAGCATGTCACACTGCGTTCCACGGAGAGTTCGTGTGTTTGGGTTTGTGAACACATGTGCCTGCAGGTGTGTGTTCGGGGGGCTTGGAGGGGCAGGACTTCCCTGGCGAGTATGGAGTGTTGGCAGGCATACGGCAGAGTGTGGTCTAGTCACAGTGTGTGTGCGAGTTAGGACATATTGGGGGCGAGAAGTGTGCAGCTTTGGGACCAAGCTGTGAAGGGTTGAGCAAGACACATGTGACCAGAGGCATTTGGGTGTCTTGGGGCAGGTGGGGACAGGGGATGAGCAGTGGGCTCAGGCAGGCCGGGAGGGGCCTTCACGGGAGCATGTTGGTCTGAAGCAAGTGTCTGTGTGCTGACACCTGTCATGTGGGCTCTGAGGTGCCACCAGGTGTCATGCCTCCTCCCCACTCTCCCTCTGAGCTTCTCTAGAGGCCGCGGGGAGAGGCCCCGGTGCTGGCCAAGCCCCCTGCTGCCCAGGCCCCAGCTCTGCCATCTCTGGGCAGGAGCCAGGGGCCAGCTGGGGGCCAGGAGGGACCACCCTCTCCACTCTCAGGGGGCCCAGGGATCCCTTTTCGTTCCCCCCTTGTCTTCGATATTAAGTATTCAAACCTCATTTACATCCTTATTTTTCAATTTGCTGCCACAGTAGTTTAATTTATTCGATATAATTTCTTTTTCTGAGGGGACATTAATCATTGCCCTGTGCTTTTGGGCGCCTGTGGGATCTCTGCGTGTGCGTGTGTGTGTGCGTGTGTGTGTGCGCATACGCATCGGGGGGGCTGTGTGTATCTGTGTGTGCCTTCGTATCCATGTGTATCTGTGCCAGTGCACACTTGTGTCTGTGTGTGAGGTGCAAGTTTGTCTGGTCTGTGTGTGTGTGGTGTGTGTGAATGTGGCTCTCGGTGAGAAGATTTGCTGAGGCTGAGAGAGTTGGGAAGGGTGAGGAGGGCTGGGAGGGGACAGGGTGCTCATAGGTCAGGTCCTCTTGGTCAGAACCTCCCTGGCCCTCCCAGGATGCCAACTGGGAGCAGAAGTGGACAGAACCACTGGGAGGCGGGAGACCCGGGTTTCACCTGCTTTGGGCTACCTTGAACTGAAAAACAGGGTTCGAAGACTCCCAACATCCCAGGGCACCCTCAAGATGGGGTGCTTCTGTTAACCCCGCCAGTTTTTCCTTTCTGATAGTGTGCCCTGGACAGCAGCAGCTGGCCATGTTCTCGAACCTAGGGTCTTTCAAGAAAGAGTGAGTCTGAGTGAGGAGAGACAGACAGAGACGTGAAAGAGAAGAGCCAGGCAGGCCGCGGCCGGGAAGACGGAGAGATGGGAAGAGACACGGAGATGATGGGGACAGGAGCTGGAGAGGGAGAAGCCGGCAAGCCTCGTCTCAGCCCATAAAGTCCCTGGAATGGGAAGAAGGGCGAGAAAGACTCTCGCACTAGCTCCAGCCCAGTCATGGCTGAGTGCAGAGTGAGGGGGGCTGCGGTTAGGGCTGCTTTTCTACCAGGAGCAAAGCAGAGTGAAGTGACTTGGGGAAGGCGTGTGTGGAGGGAAGAGGCCAGAGGAAAGGGTAAGGGGGTGGTGGGGAAAAGAGAACCCCTCCCCCCGCTGTAGAATTCAGGAGAGCAACTCCAGGGAAATCCGGGATATTCAAGACAGACAGAGGAAGCCCTCCCAAATATGCCCGCACCCCCCTCATGGAGTCTGGGCAGAGCCACAGCTTCCTGACATCCCCTTCTGGAGCCCAGTCCCCACATTCCTGTTTCTCTTCTCTGGCACGTGCTTAGAGACTCCTTTCTCCCATGATGGGCCCTGGGAGAAATGGGTCAGAGATGGATGGGAGGACCCAGCACACTAGGCACTGCGATGGTACCTGTGGCCTCTCCCTCTTCACAATAGCTCCGTGAGGTGGCCCTCGTCTGCCTGCTTCCGAGAGGAAGAGACAAGAGGTCCAGGGAAACGCCCGAGGAGGACTTAAGTCATCTGCTGAGGCCTCGCACTGCCCCCTGCTGCCTCCTGGGATCTGTGACCCCAGTCCTTGCACCCCACCGTCACAGGGTCTGAGAGCCAGGCCTAAAGTGGTGTCGCCTTCTGGGCAGGAGTCCTAGAGGATGAGGCAATTGGGGTCATTTAGCTGCTATTTTCCCAGCTGCTCCGGAGCTGGGAGGACGCTACCACCCAGGACCTGAATGCCCGGGGTTCCTGGGACCCCGTCTCCCCTCTCATCAGGGCTCAGAGGACCCCCCGGGAAGGTAGAATCCACTCGGGTCCAGGCACAGGCTGGCTCTCCCCAGGACCTGCTTTCTGGATGAGGGTCCAGCCCAGTTTGGAACAGCTCTGACTGGTCCATTTTAGTGTCATCCAAATAGTGACCCGAGGCCCAGGGTTGCAGAAGAGAGGCTTCTTTGTCCAAAAGTCTGGAAATGAAATTCTGAGTTGGAGGTCACGGGGCCTGACCGCTCAGTTCCCTTGCATCAGAGCCAGCCAGACTCAATTACCTTGATTGCTGCGGATGCAAACCTTCTAAGATGAGCTACCTGTGCATCTGAGTGTCCCCCGATGTCCCCACCTGTGAGTCACCAAGCACCTCGCTGTGAGATGGGGGCGCAGGCACCACTCTGGCGGCGGTGGCAGCTCTCAGGCCCCCTTCTGTCTTCCTTGCTCTCTCCCAATTCCCTTCAATACTTTGAGAGACTTTGCGAGGCCACTGTGTCCCTCACCCTCCAGGAGTTGGCTGTCATCGCACCCACATCCCCATTCGGACATGTCACACAGAAGCCATTGTCCACTTGGGTCAGTGGTAACTGGGTGATCGCGACAGGGGGTCTCCGGGCATGTGGGGAGGGGGCAAGGGGACGGGCCTAGGGCCCGGGAGAAGGTAGCGCGTTCATTTGAATAATGGGCAAAATCAAATTAATTCTACATTAAATAGTTGTGAATAAAGGGTTGAAGTCAGCAGTTTCAAACTTGTTTTCCTTAATTACTTTCCGTGTTTAATGTCATTAAGAAGATTAAAAATTCATTAACAAGAGTACTAAAGTGGCAAATCAGGAAAGCGATCACTCCAGGTTAGAAACTCCGCTGAGGCCGCACAGTAAGTCTTCTGCAGGGGGGCACGGTGGGGGTGGGGACCCCAGCTTGAGGACAGACAGCGCTCACACAGCCGCCCGCTGATCTGCAGCCACAGCGCAGAGCTGCACCCATCATCGCGATGGACGCATGTGCGCGCGCGCTCAGCTGCCACTCGTGCCTCCCCAGGACGCGGGAGATTGTGGGGAGCCTGTGCATGAGGGTCCGCAGCTGATCAGGTCTCAAACTTCATAGAGCCCTCTCCTAAGAGGGAGAATTAAAGATTAAACTTTTGTGGCAGGCGCTCTATGGCCGCAGGAATCAGGGCCAGCCCTGCAGTCTCGAGTTCACTTTCTGTCTCCGGGTCCTGGCTCCACCTCTCCCTTCCCGCCCCTCCCACACTAAAGGGCTCTCTGGGGCCAAACCTGATCAGTTTCCAGGGAGGAGTCGCTGTCTTTGAGGCTTAATTATCCTGAAAAAGGATCCCTTTTGTCTCCTTAGATTGTTGGGGGAGCAGGGAGATGAAGGGTGGGGAGGGCTCAGGTTTCCCCCAGGGAGAGGGGCCAGGAGACAAAAGGTCGCCTGGTGGGGAAAGGGTGCAGCAGAAACAGCCCAGGAAAGGGGACCCAAGTGTCCGGGCATTCAGATCAGATCCCAACCCCACTGCCACTCTCTTAACACCTCACTCTCTCGCCTTGCCCTTTCTCCGGCTAGCTGACCCCTTCCTCAAATTCCAGCCTCACCCCGCTGCCCCAGGAAAGGGACTTCCCTGACAATCTCTCCGGCTGCTCTTCTGTCTTTTTCTCCAGGACCCAAACACGGGGACAGGTTCCTGTAGGAGTCTAGGCATGGGATGTACGTGTGTCTGCAGCGACGGTGTGTGTCGGTGCAGGGCTGTGTGTGCTGGTGCATGGATGGTGAGTGAATGTGCATCTGAGCGTGTGTCTGGCTGCATGGAAAGCACTGGCATCTCAGGGTGCCAGGTTGATCATAAACAAAGGCAACTAGACGAGCCTGACAGCTTCCTTGAGAACGAGCCCTCTCATCTGATTGATGGGAAAACCAAAGTCGAAGAAGATGAAGCTCCCTCCTGGGAATAAACTCAAGAGAAATGAAGACATGACCCACACAAAACCTGTTGCAGAATGCCCGTGGCAGCACAGATCGTAATGACCGAACAATATGACCAAGCCATGCACAGATGTGGTAGGCTGCTGTGGAACACTACTCAGCCATAAAAAGGAAAGAAAGACTGGTATATGCCACAGTATGAACGAATATTGAAAATAGAAGTCAAAGAAGCCAGTCACGAGAAACCTGGCATCATATGATTCCCTTTAATGCAATGCTCAGAATAAGCAAATCAAGACAGAAAGAATATAGATTAGGGGTCGCTTAGGTCTAGGGTGAGGGGAGAGGGGATTGGGGTGATTGCTAAGGGGTATGGAGGGGGGATGATTCAAATGCTCTCAACATGGCGCACCATTGACTTGTAGACTTTAATAGGTCAATTTTATATTACATCAATTATATCTTAATAAAACTGTTGGGTGTTGTTTTTTTTTTTTAACGCAGATATGATTTGCTCAAGGTCGCTCAGCAAAGGAGAGGTGGTGCTAGTACTAGAACTTGACCCCTTGACGCCACAGTGGGCCTTTCAGAAGCCCTGCAAGGCCTCAAAGACGGTGCTATGGGACTTGAAAGACAAGTCCTACAGGCATGGGGTGTCCACAGAGCATCCTGACTCTCCTGGAGGGCTGGCAGGTCTTCCTGATAGTGCCTGGTTCTGTGTATGCACCGCCAGCTCTTCATGACTCAGCGAGGGCATCTCGGCTCATCCTATCTTAGCCGGTGGAGCCCTCTGTCCTGAGCTCAGCCTCTGCTTGCCGGCTGGGTCTTGGGGTTGATCTGCACTTGTCAGGATGTCTGGGTGTGCCGTTGCCGTGTCTCTGGACATCAGAGCAAGGCTGGATCCACGAGGCCATGGCACTTCATGGTGTCTGTGCCCACGTGTTATCCGTGGCAAGGTTTCTGCCTGGCAGTGTGGGTGCCCAACGGTTTCTTAACGTGTTGGCTGAGAAGTTGGGGTTCGTGTGTCCTCGCCTCTGGATCTCTGCCTGTGATACTTGTCAGCTGACACGTCAGCATTCTGGGGTGCACGAGGTCCCTCTGTGGGAGCCATGGGCCTGTCCCTCTGAGTCTGTGGGAACCTCCGGCAGCACCAGCCCCAGGAGGTGCCTGCCTCCCAACCCCCGCCTCTGACAGCCGTGAAGAGAGCGTCCCAGTAAATTCATGGCCGCCTGGCTGGGAAACAGGCGGCTGCAATGGAAAGGAAGCGTGGATTTGCATATTGAATTAAAATTAAGAGCTAATTATGCAAATAAATTATGACATTTGGCAGGAGAATTTGCTTCAAGATCATTTATTACGTTCTTTTTATAACAGTGTGAGCATTTAACGGTCAAAGACAATATTTTAAGGGAAAATTAACACAAGATTATTAACCTAAAAACAATTCCCCGTTAATGAGATGGTGAGCTGGTCCCCCCCACACACCTGGGCAGGTCTACGCCTAGACTGGGAAGGCCTGTCTCCTTCCTCCCTCCCACCCCCCCACCCCCCGTCTGCTGGGGGTGGGCTGGGAAGGAACCTGGGGAGGAAAGGGAGCCTCAGAGTTTGCATCTCTCCATGGGGAGGTCCTGCTTGTACTTGACATCAGAGCCCTGGGCTGCGTTTAGGAGGGTGGACCAAGGCCCCGCTCCCAGAGACCCCGTCTGAGGATGAAAAACATGGTACCATCGTGCCCTGGTGGCTTAGTAGTTAAGTTTATGGCCTCTGGCTGGCATAGTCCACATTCATCCCAAGGTCCCAGGTTCATGACCTGGGGCCGGGGGGAACAACCAAGATGAACAACTAAATAAAAGAAATAAAATGCTTCCTCATTCTCTCTCTTCCTGCTTGCCTGTTCACCTGCATTCCTGCTGGCACCTTTCCTTAAAAAAAAAAATGATTCTGCCCTTGGGGAACCCTTGTTTTAAGTAGAAAGACAGACTTTCCCAGCCTGAATTATTCTGTATGGAACAGAAGGAATGGGACCGGAAAGCAGGGTGTAAACAGCCTGGTTGTGCCCCAGCTCAGCATCCAGCCCCTCCTCCTCCCAAGAGGCAGAACTCTGACTCCCTGGTGTGTCCTGGACCCTGGAGACCCCAGGGCCCTGAGCTGCACATCCTTCTGGGTCCCAGTAGCTCACCATCCTCCCTATGACCTAATTCGTCGGCCTAGCTTTCCTTTTGAGGGTGGCCAGGAAAGCGGGGTTCTCTAATCTGGGCTCCCCCGGCACCACCAACCTGCCCTATGCAAACCCCAAATGAAGTGGTGTACAGTGTCCTCTCCCGCTGTGGGTGTGGGGGACATCTGCTCCCCTGATCCCTGTGCCAGCTCTGGGGGTGCGGACTCTTTGAGGACTGGCCTTTGTCTACAGTGTCTCCCCAGGGGCTACTCTGATGGGGTAAAGCCGTGGGTTTCCCGAATTCCTCTGCTCTGATGCAAGCCTGCTCCGTGGGAGATGAGCTGTTATCTGTCATCGCTGGTTCCTCCTGCAGTGGCCAGAGGGAGGACCAGTCATTCCTCGTGGAGGTGACACCTCCAGGCCCTGCATTTCCTTTGAGTCGTGCGAAACTCCCGTGAGGCCAAGTGCCACTGGGGCAGAGCAGGTGGCAGAAAAGACAACGGCTTTGTACTTAGAAGACCTGAGGTCACATCCTCTCCCCTCCAGCTATATACTGACTGTGTCTCTCTAAGGAAGCCTGCCATGCTCCATGCCTCTGTGCAGAGACCTCCCCTCTGGTCTAGTCACCTTCTCCATCCACCTTTGTCCCTTTTAGACCTGGGTTGGTCATGGCTTCCCACCGTTTGTCACTCTGAGTTGCTGTACTATCTCCTGCTGTATTTTTTCCAGATTCCTGCCTATGCCTTAGTAAGGAGCTGTTTTCCTAAAGTCTCCTTAGATGACCTGACAGCATGCCTGATGTTTCCTGTCAAAACTGGCTGGAGACGCCAGAGCACCGCCGTTTCCTTGTCTGTTGAGTGGGTGATGATGCCCCTGACAAATTATGAGCGCACATCTGTGTGACTATGTACCATGGGCTTTGTAATTTACTGATCACGAATCTAAATACTGTTTCTAGGTAGAAACTTTGACCAGAAGCTAGGCTGATGTCAAAGATACCTCTGCGATGAAGATTCTGACCTTGGGGAAGTCGCCTGCCCTCTCTGGGCCTGTTTTCTCATCAATAACATGCAAGGGCTGAACTCCTAATGTTAAGGTCCAGGTGATACTGCGTCCTGGTGGAGGAGCAGCCTCATCAGGCCCCTTCGGGCAGCATGGCCCACACTCATCCCAAGGATCCTCGCTGGCGTCCTGGGTTGGGGGTAATGACGAAGATGAACAACTAAATAAAGTGCTTCTTCCTCCTCTCTTCCTGCCTGCCTACGTCTGCTTGTCATCATTCCTTAAACAGAAAAAAAATGGGGGTGGAGATGGGGGCAAGTGGGGGCAGAACTCACTGGACAGTGGGGAGGAACACTTGGTGATTTGATTCGGGGCAGGGTGTGTTGACGTATGTCTCAGGATGGGGAACCCACACATAGGAGTTTATTTTAATGTGTAAAATCAAAGTTACTGTCATGTAAAAAAAAAAAAAGGAAAAAGAAGATTCAGGGGTAGAAAGTGGAGACCCCATGTTCATTTTGCTCTTGAGGAACAAGAGGTCAAGTGACTTGTCCGAATTCACTCAACGGGCTCATGGCCACTGCTGGAGACTCCATCTGGAATCTAGGAGCCTGTGTGGGCTTCCACTGGTGGGTGGTGGAGATGGGGTGGAGCAGACAGACCTGCTCGAGGTGCCCAGGGCTGGGGTTCTGTCCCCAAGTCCGAGGGGACAGTCTGCCTCCCCAGGGCAGGTGGGCCCTCCCCTGGAGAGAGAGGTGGGAGTATTAATAATAATGCTAATAGGAGAGAAAACAAAGCCAGCAGAGCCTGAGCATTTTTTAAATAAAGAAATTTCCCTCATCTCGTGGTTAATTTAAAAGGTTTATTTCTTGAAATGAATCCTCTTCATCAAACCCCCGATCCTTGAAGATCGGAGGCGACTGCGAGTGCCGGTAATGAATTGATTTGTAACGTGAGCGACACGGCGCCCTCCCGCCCGTGCCCACTGCGGGCCCTTAATCTGCGGTGTTTAAGGGAAATGAGCTTCTCTGTCTCCGGGCCTGAAACCCAGCACCAGGTACGGAGCCAGTGGGCAAAGCCCAGGCCCAGGTCCAGAGGCAGCCCCGACCCAGGAGGTCTGTCTGGAGCGCACCACTCCTGGCCCCCAGCACCTCTCCTTTCCTTTAAGGGGGCTGGGAAGAGCCCCCACAGTGCATTCCACACAGACACACAGTCCCCTGGGCTTATTGAAGGAAGGCATCCAGTCACAGCAGTGCATCCGGGCTTGGGTGTGCGGACACACAGGAACACATAGCCTGGATGTGAGACCCTCATTTCTCTAAGATGACAATTACTTTGTGAGCATTTAGCAACATGGGGTAGTGGCGCGACAAGGTAGAAGTAGTGTGGGCCTTAAGCCAGAGGATCAGGTTTTCAACTCAAGTCCCATTGTTTGCAGTTGTTTGACGTTCTCAGTCTCGATGTCCTTATCTGCAGAACTGGAACAACAAAGTGTCTCTCGCTGGCTTCTTGTGACGACTGCTTTAGCTAATACACCTAAAGTTCCTTTTAAGCTGTGGCTTCACACAGGGCCAGGGGACAAGGGATGGAAGGTGTTAACATAGTGGCGGTCACGGGGACAAGAACGCCAGTGGAGGGTGTGGTGTGAGACACAGAGATCAAGGTGCAGATTCAATATCCTGACACCCATACAGCAATGTCAAGAAAAGTCATAATTAAGTCATCTAAAAATTGAGAAACTGTTGCTTCATGGAGGCACGGACCTGAGTGAGGAGGTGATGGATGGTGAGTATTCTGTGGAGATTGGACACAGAGTAGGTGCTTAATAAATGCTAGATAATCTCAATCGTCGTTCATGATTGTATTCTCAACATCGACGGTAGCACTTGGTAAATAGTTAAAAATAAACGTATGTTTAATTATGCCTCACACATAGTGGCTGTTAATAGAGAGGTAATCATGGGAAAGAGGGAGGAGGAGAAACGACGATGGCTTAGTGCGTGAGCGCTGGGTGCCAAGCACTGTGCTCAGTAGGTGAGTAGGATGCGTCTCTGCATTCTCCCTACGAGTCTGTGAGATTGTTCTATATTCATCTGAAAAGGAAGAAGCTGGACACCAAGAAGTCAAGTAGCTCAGCCAAGTTCGTGTAGGTGAGTGGAGGAGACGGGACCTGACCCGGGCATTCTGACTCCTGGGCTGGTAGGTTGTGGGCGACGCTGGAAAAAGCACAGGATCTCCCTTGTGTCCCTGGGGAGAGACAGCTCTATCCCGAGGCTGCCTCCTGGACAGCTGCTCCAAGGTGTCACTGACCCTCCTCTCCAGTCAGATGCCGGGGCCTTGAAGTTGTCTCTGGCGGCAGGTCTGCCAGGTGAGTGAGCCGTCCAGCTCTGCGTGGCTCTCAAATCTGCCACCTGCCCCGTGTGGGCAAAACCTCCAGCACCAGCTGAGGCCCTCCGAGCCTCCGCTTCACCACCTCACCGGCTTTGCCCTGGTCTTGGTGCCCATCTGGACGTGTCTACTTTGAAGCAGCATTAAAGTAAGGGAAGCCAAGCCCCAAAGGCTCCTGGGCTTGCGCACGTGGAAAACGATCCCTTCCACCTCCCCGCTTCCGCCACGGTCATTTTTGCTGCCAATTTTTACCAGTTTTGCTTACTTGAAGGCCAGGAGGAGGGCCACAGCCCTTATCTTCGTCCGCGTCCTATTGGAGTGGTCAGCAGGCAGAGCAGCGTGTGCCCAGGCTGGATCCAGAAGGCAAGAGCCACATTCAGGCCTGAATCCTCCATGAGGCTCAAGTCAGTCTTCATCGCTCTTGAGCTCCTAGCAGGCTTTTGTCCTTTTCCCCATGTCCACAGTCCCCTCTCATTCCCAGTCCTGGGGACAGTGAGGGTCCCTGAGCTTTCCTGAATAACCTTAGAGACCTCAGTCAGAGTCCCATGGTAGCCCCCAAGAACAGAAGCCTTGTGTCCAGCTGGGGACTACTCTGGGGGTAGCTATGGGCCCCTTCTGCGCCCCCGCACTGTTCTGCACAGCCGCATGGCTCCTCACTCAGACACAGCGCTGAGTGGGCACAGGTGGGGGCGAGGGGTATGGGCTCCCCTCCTGCAACTTCCTAAAAGAAAATCATTTTTTATAACTGTTGGAATCCTGATTGAGCTGTCAAAAGTACATGAGGCCAGCAACATGAATGGTAAACTATCCATCAGTCACAGGCTTATTTGTTCTGAGACAGTGTAAACATCACACATTTTTCTTCAAGATAGAAAATAATACTTACCCCAACACACCCAGGTAATTTGGCACCCACCCCAAAAAGAGACTTCGGAGTCACGCTGGTCTGTTCTCTTCTTGTCACCCAAATCATTTTATTCTTTTGCCCACCAGTTCCATTTTCCCTGAAGCATCAGTTTCAGTCTGCCTTTCAGCTTTCTCTCTCTCTGTTTAGAACCAGATTTAGGAGCGCCTCTCCCCTCAAAAGAAAGCTAATGACTGCTAAGAGAAACATGGAGGCCATCACTCTTGAAGACACAAACTAGTTTGGATACCAATGCACAGAGTCTGGTCCTCTGGATGAGTGTGGACACTGAGGCACATAAGGTCTGCTTCCAGTCTGTCTCCTGGGACGGGGCCCCTCTGTGACCACCTGGTGCTTGAGCACTGATCTGCCGGGTGGGAATGAGGAAGAGGAGGCATCACCCTCTTGGGAAAGTCCTTTCCCCCTGGGAGGGGAGGGGCAGGACTTTGTCCCTCATAGGCACTCTCAACTCAAGGGACACTGCCTATGAATTCAGTTCTTTTTGAACTTCCTCTTACTTCTTTAGTCCCCCATAGTTTGGTTTCCATAAAACTTGACCCAGGACAATAACATCAGCTGCCAAGGATAGGTAGGAGTGAGTGGACTGATGGATGGATGAGCAGATCTGTGGAGAGAGCAAAGATTGATATATGAAAACACAACATACATACCCCCGCACTCAAGAAACAGCACAGTTAAGAATTAAAGTTCCCATTTAATTTTTTTTTTCATTTTCAAATGAAAGGTGCAGGCAGGAATGAAGGTGAGTAGACAGACAGGCAGGAAGAGAGAAGAGGAGGAGCATTTTATTTGGTTTAGTTGCTCATCTTAGTTGTTCCCAGTGTGAACCCAGGCCCTTGGGACGTCTGTGGACTGAGCCCGCTGGACTCACCACCAAGCCACCAGGTGTGCCTGTCAGAATCCATCTAAACCTACCTGCTCTACTCATTTCTAGAAGTGTGACCTCAGATGCCTTAGTTAACCTCACTCAGTATTCCTCAGCAGGAAAACGAGAGTGATGGGAGAATTTACCTTATGGGACTGAATACCGTGAAAGCCACAGTTCGTTCAGTGCCTGACACAGAAGCAGCTTTTTCAGTACCGGGTTACTGTCGTTGTTGTCATCGGATGGCTTGCAGGTGCACACATTTGCAGCACTTTAAGCAGCTCTGCTCCGACACGCGGGTAGCGCACACGCATTGCAGACACGCCCATACTGGCAGCTGCCTAGGCCGACACGCAGAGGTGGGGTGAGGGGTGTGAGATGTACGCCCAGGTGACATTTCCAACCTGAGCTCGGCCTCTTGCTGTGTGATTTGGAGCAAGGTCCCTCACCTTAGTTTGCCCATCTACGAGATGAAATGATAATACTTCCTCCTTTATAGGATTAGTGGGAAGGTTAGATTAGTTTATATTTATAAATTGTTTAAAACACTATGATATAGAGACACATCGTGCATCTGATAAACACCAATTTCAGTCCTGTAGGCTGCTGCGTGTCCTTTCACATGTGTACTTGTACGGGATCTTCCCAATAAATTCGGAGGCAGAAACACTATCATCACCAAATACAGATGAGGAAATCGAGGCAATAGCAGGCCAACGGCTTGTCCAAGGCCAGGTAACTGGTGAGCTAGTAAAGGACAGTCTGCATCTCTTGGTTCTAATTCCCTGCTCTCTGAGCTGAGCCACATGTACTCGTGTGTGTGTGTGTGCGTGTGCGTGTGCATGCGCGTGTGTGTCTATTTACCAAGGAGACTTTCTCAGTCTTTGCACGGTGCTCCCAACCCTCCCCGCTCCCCTTCGAGAGCCCCGCCAAGAGTGCCCACCCCCAGGGAATAGTCACAGTGAGGCAGGAGCATGGCTGCAGGGTCAGCATCAGTTGGGGACTTGTTAGAGATGCAGATTCTCTGGCCACTTCAACAGCCGATCAGACTGTGGGCGTGGGCTCAGCCATCTGCCCTGGAAATTCAAGAGGGCAGAGTGGGCTGGTGGGAGCTTCTGGAAGAGGACAGGCTCCACCCGTACCTAGAACGATGGGTAGAGGACAGAGTACGAGGTGAATGGTGAGGCCTACAGCGGGTGGAAGTGAGGGTCTCAGAGTGGGAATGTGGTGGGAGCCGAAGCTGAAGCCTTTTGGTCTCTCCTGGACCCCATACCCTGCCGAGTGCTGAGTCTTTGACTATCCGGAAAGAATTGATGGGAATTGATCTTCTAAAGACAAACCCAATGGACCCTGGTCTTCAGGGCCCAGGCATTGCTGCAGTGGGGGAGCGCTCCTCCTTAGATTTGCCCCCAACATGGCAGCCCCGGGCCAGCCTGCCCCGAATGCAGTCCCCGACCTCCACCCCATCAGGGGCCACCCTCCTTATAATCAGAGAGTGTGGCATTGCAACCGGGGTAGGAGGCAACTGAAGCCACCTCCCGGCCTCTCCCCTGGGCCAGACCGGCCAGCAGAGTCCCCAGCAGGTGGAGGCCCGCCCTGCGCCCCTCCGCTCGCGCACCTCCTGTGCACACGTGAGGCGACACTCGGCTGGGAAGAGTCCAGGCTGGGCTGGCCGGCGCTCCAGGCAGGAGACTCAGCCATCCCAGCCCCTTCCCAGCCCCCCGTGTCCTGCCCGGGGCTGCCACTAGGAGGCTAATGAAAAGGGAAACAGCGGCCGGGCTCGGGCCAGCAGGAGCCAGCGAGGGGACAAAGTGCGGCAGGAGGGGGCCGGCCCTCAGGCAGGGACAGACAAAGTCCCCATATGGGAAGCAGACGGAGCTGCCCCGCCCCGTTGGTCCTGGGGCCTCGGCGGCGGCGGCGGCGACACGCTCGGCTAAACCGAGGCGCCCAGTCGCGTGTCCCGACGCGGAGCCGGGAGGCCGCCCCAGACTCAGGGCGCGCGGCGCGCTTTCTGGTTTCCGCGCCACAGGCCAACACCTGCCCAGAGCGCACCGCGGAGCCGCACCGAAATCCGCGGCCCAGCCCCCCACTCCGGTCTTCGGAGGCGAATCTTCTCGTTGCCCTCCAGCCGCAGCCGCCGTCTGTCGCCGGCCAGGCCGGCTCCCAGCCACCCGGAGGGGAGCCCCAGCGCGCCGCTGGTCCCGGAGCAACCGGCAGGAAATGGGTCGTTTCTACCCAGCTCCTCCATCGCTCAGGGCTGAGACGCCCATCTTTACCCACTAATGTCAAGTCCCATTTTTAGTGTAAGTGCATTCAGCCTTCTTTTTGTTGTTCCATCGATTTGTTTTGCTCGTGCATTATTTTCACGGAAGGTCAGCTGCCTTCCACCGGCTCAGTCCACATACATCCCAAGGACCGGAGTTCTCAAACCTGGGCAGGAGACAACCAGATGCACACTAAACATAATGCATAAAATGCTTCTTTCTCCTCTCTGCCTGCCTGCCTGCCTGCCTGCCTACTCGCCTTCATTCCTATCAGTACCTTTCCTTAAAAAACAAAAAGGTGTTTGCTAATTACCAAAAGATATGAACGATGGCAGCCCTGGCTGCCTCTAGTCCCGCGCAGTCCACACACATCCCAAGGCCCAGGCTGGTGGTGGTAGGGGCGACCAAGATGTACAACTAAAATAAAAAATGGAGACGATGCTTCCTCCTTTTCTCTCTTCCTTCCTGCCTGCTTACTGGCCTTCATTCCTACCGTTCTGCACTTTTCATTAAAAAAAAGAAAAGGAAAAGGTATGATTGAAATTCTTGGAATTTCACAAATACATGAGTAGAGGAGGCCTTTAAGCACAAGGCCCTGCCAGGCTCTCTCTTATCTTTCAGAAAATCCAAGAGTCAAGCCTCAGGAACGTCCTCTCTGGGACTTGAGACCATACTATAGTCTCTTTCCTGGGGGAGGGAACTAGCCATTACTGGATCCATATTATGTATCAGACCCTTTTATTTTGTATCAGTGAGGACTTTTTGACTTCAAGTGATAGAAACCCATTCTGAACCAGTTTAGGAAAAGAGGGGAATCTACTGGAAGGGGTGTGAACATCTCAGGTAGTCAAAGCCAGGTTCAAGTGATCAGACAGGACAGAGTTGGTACAGAGCTTCAGGGACACTTAGAACAGGACCTGACTGGACATCAGATGCTCTGTCTGGGCTTTCACCTGCAGCTCCCATCACCAGGGAAGGGGTCACTGTCCTCTCAGTCCACTCTGAAACTCTCAGGGAGGGACCCAGATTGGTCCCAGAGGTCAGGTGTTCTGTCTAGGACCAGAAACAGAGACCACATGTTGGTTTCCGACAGGAGAGACTGCCGTTCCTAGTGGGACTTGGTCAACAACACCGGTTACTACTCGGGTAGGCAGTTCTGCTAATCTTCTCAAGTCTTCCCTGGGATTCCCACGTTGCAGGTAAGTAAACCGAGACTTAGGACACAGACTCATTTCTCCTAAAGCCTGGATCCAAAACAGATCTGTTTGATTCAAAGTTCATGCCCTTCACATCCTGAAGGAACGGATCAACGATGAGAAATATCTTTCCAGAAGGCCAGCTGGCTGCCAGGCACTGTGCTAACTGTATGGGCAGTCAGGGAAGGGCCAGAGGGGGTTACATGTGGTGAGAATGCGTTCACAGAGGAGAAACTTCTCATTAGATGTCCAGCAAGGGAGGTGGCATTTGTCCTGCTCTTTGAAGGGTCAGTGATATTTCAGCAGGTAGAGGTGTTGGGGCTTAGGGAGGTGTTTCCAGCCAAAGGGACCAGTGTAAGTCAAAAAGAGAGGCCAAGGTGTGAGATGTCTTTGAGGAAAGACAAATAAACCAGCGTGGTCAAAGCTTGGGGCATAAACAGGAAAGGAAGTGGGAACAAAGCTAGAATGATAGACTTGTGACCAGTCTAGAGACAAAATTTGTCTAAAAGTTAAGGATACAGACTTGGGGACCTCAGCTCAAGGTACATGATCTTAGCTACTTAATTAGGCTCACTGCATCTCTCAGTTTACTCATTTGTAGACTGGCATGAAATAAAAATAGCTACTCCCTAGGCCTGTGGTGAAAATCGAAGGAAATAATGCAGGGAAAGAACGCCTTGGAGTGGTCGCTGTTATCATAAGGTGAGCTAGATTTTAATGAAATGGGAGCCACTGAAGATTTCCAGCAGAGCTGTGACATTGTCTGTTTCCTTAGGCCATCACAACAAAGTACCACAAACGGGGTAGCTAATAACAACAGAAATCATTCTCTCCTGGTTCTGGAGGCTCAAAGTTCAAAATCTAGAGGTCGGCAGGGTCATGCTCACCCTGAAGACTAAGGGAAGACCCTTCCTGCCTCTCCTTGCTTTGGCCGGCCCAGGTGTTTCTTGACTCATGGCCACAGAACCTCAGATCTCTGCCTCCAGCTTCACAAAGTCCTCTTCCCTCTGTGGCTGTCTTCACATGGTATTCTCTTCTTATAAGACACTAGTTCTTGAATTAAGGGACCTCCTTACTCCAGGATAACCTCATGTGAACATACATCTTAATTACATCCGCAAAGACTCTAATTCTAAATAAGGTCACATTCACAGGTACCAGGCAGTAGAATTTCTTTGAACAAATATGGGGTGGGTAGGGAGGCAACGGGAAGGGGTCGGGCACAATTCAACCCCTAACAGACATGCTCAAAGTTGTGCTTTGGCTAGATTGATTTAGTAGGGGTGAGTGAGACAAACTACATTCTAGAAAGATCTGTGGCAAGAAGCAGCTAGAAGTCAGGGATGTGATTTGGCCAGGGGCAGGGGATAAAGGTTTTCCTGAACCTGACAGTTGTTAGGACAGGAAGGGATGGGGAAGTGGGGAGAAGGGCTTGCCAGGTGCTCCAGAGGCTTCTGGTGGAGGGATGAAGGAATGGGGAGGGCGACCAGGAGTGGGGGACCCATGAGACTGAGCTCTTGCAGAGCAGGGACTGTGTCCTTCATCTGGTATCTGCAGCACTTGCCACAGCTTCCCGACATCATAAGTATACGAGACATGTTCACCAAAGAAATGAGTGTGTTCAGTTTTGCACATGGTGAATTGACACACCAGTTGAAACAATCAGGTGGGAATTCAAGTCTGTCATTTGACAGATAGAGCTTGGGGTTAGAAATCACCATTGGGTGTTTATTTCCAGAGCAATTACAGGTCAAGTTAGAATTGATAGAGCTTATGAAAAGGCAGAGAGCGGGGAGCAGAGGTCTGAGCGCAGAATTGTGGGGCACAGTTACATTTCAAGGCTGGGAGAAGGCAGAGGCGCTGGGCAGAGACCAGAAAGGAGCTTCAGACACAGAGAAGCGGGAGCAGGAAGGTGCGATGTCATGGAAATGAAGAAAGGAGACCGTTTCAAGGAGGAGGGGTGGAGCTGCAGCCAACTGGCAGAGGTCGGAGAGGAGCCTGTGGATTTGTTAATTAGGAGTCCGTGATGCTGTCCCCACCTGGGGAGAGTGGGGGGAGCCCCTGGGGTATGTGATTGTGTGTCTGTGCATGTGTCCCCTCTTCACGCATGTGTGAACCTAGTCAGTCTCTGAGACACAGTAAATATAAGGGTAAAACCAGGAAACACGATGGGAGGGCCGTGACAGGACCCAGCTTTCAAGTGGGATGCTCTCTAGACATGGCGGTAGAGAAGAGGGCTCAGAGAGAGAGTCATTCTTAGCTCAGAGGGATTTACTCTGAGGTGTGAGGCCCCGACAGGTGGGAAACCAATATCCTGCCCAGCCCTCCATCCCCAGAGGTGCTCGTCACTGCAGTGTCTATGGCCTGGGAGGGGCAGGGCCCTGTGTTCAGTCCTTTAGTCCACAGGAGTCCCCTCTATTGTCATACTGGTTATCACTGTGTCCCGGAGGCCTGAATCCAGTGAGCAATAGGAGTTGCTTAGTAAATACCTAGGATGGAGGGCACCGTGACACCCTGCCCACCAGAAGCAACTAAGCACCCAGCTACCCAGATACTTTCCATTCATTCTCTCATTTCATACTCATGACAGCTCCATGTGGAAACTATTCCTCTCCCCACATAACCGATGAAGAACTAGCATGATTTAATAGGTCTGCAATTTAACAGGTTGGACTAGGAAATGCCAGAGGCAGGATTTGAACCCAGATCATTGCAAGGACATACTGCAGGAGTGTGAGTCTGGTGGGGCGGAGATGTTCCAGGCCCTTCCACGTGTTCACAGGTGTCCACAGGTGCCTGCGTTTGTAGGTCCTTGTGTGCATGCGCACACACGCACACACGGGTTCCTGCGAGAAAGGAGCACCTGCATTCACTTACATTCTCATGGGCTTGTGGGTACAGGAGCAATTCCAAAACCGGCCCCAGACTTGAGCGCCACAGGTCATTCTGCCTGAGGCTATGATGGCTGAACTTGTTCTCAGGTGGGTTCAGAGTTCAGTCCTCAGCCCACCTCCCCTTCAGAGGGCTCCTGGGGGGGTCCCTACCCCCCACAGGTCTGCCCACAATAATTCTCCTTCCTCGTTTAAAGGGGCCAGTGGGTTTAATGATTAGTTACAGCCTTGTCAATATTCTCACCCAAGGAGAGGACGAATGGCCAGTCCTGCCCCTGCCCCTGACACGAACACACATTTGTGGTAGATTAAGGATGAGGGAAGGGACCCTTCAGCAAGGGGACTTGTGAGGAGGTGGCCTACAGGCAGAATGAGCCCCTCCGACCAGCCCTGCAGTGGGAAGACCTCCTGGGGAGGGGAGGCCCTTCCTGTGCTGGGAGAGCATGCCTGCACGTGTCCCTGTCTGCAAGGCTCCATGTCGTGTGAGCTTCCACTGTCACTCTGCAGACTGGCCATGCGCGATGCCACCGTCCACACACGGATGTGGGCCCTTCTGTCCCTCCAGGTTCAGATGCGGCCGTGTGCCCGTGTGTGTGTGTGCGTGCTCACATCAATGTCGGTGTGCACGTGGGGACCCGAGTCCTGCTGTGCATTCTGTGCCCTTCACAGCTGTCAGGGGTGGCTCTGTCGCCATCCTGCTCCGGTCCCGAATCTTCTTCCTGTTGTCCTGGGAAGAAGAGGTTATCTCTTGCCGAGGAGGCGCTGAATGAAGCTTCCATCCTCCTTTCTGAGCCTTGAAGGCAGATCATGGTGATTCCGGCACCACGTTCTGGGTCCCCACGCCCGTCTCCAGTCCGTCACTAGGAGCCTGCCTACAAGGCTCCTGAAGCCTCAAGGGTTTGAACCTGGGTCTCCTCATTGCCCAAAGGGTGTGTGCACACTGCCCGCACCTGGGCCCCCGGGACTTAGTCCATTCATGCTCTGCCACCAGTCTCTGCAGGGTCCCCCAGTCCGACTCAGAGCAGAAGCTGCCTCACATCTGTTCCGTGACTCACCCCATAACTAGAAGTCTTTGGAAACAGATTCCAAATCGCCCCTCCTAATTCATCACCTCTCACCCTTAAGCCCCCTAACCACGGCTCCCACGACTCCATACCCTCTTTCCTTTGACTTACAGCCCTGAGAGAAGGGGAAGCAAAGGGGGACAGGGCAGACAGCTGTGCCCCTGATGTCAGGACTCAGAACCAAGGGTGGGGAGACTGGGGGCCACGGGCTGCTGCAGGGAGGGACAGAAAGGCGTGGGCAGGGAGGGGCTGAGCCTGGCATAAAAGAAACGCTAGGACTCAGGTCCATCCTCCCGCAATCCCCCGGCCCCTGCCACACACACTCACACACACGCTCGCACACACTCACCCTGTTGGAAGGTGACATTTGCTATTAACCTTATATTGGGCCATTTTGTAAATCAATGTCACTTACATTTAATAACAAGTGTAATCAAAGGAATTATGCAAATTTAATTTGATGCTTCTTGAATTATGCAAATCTGCGGTGCACATAATGTTCCCTGACATGTGCCCGTTGGAGAGAAAGCAAGGGAGAAAGTGGGCAGGGGTTGGGGGAGGCGAGGGCCAGGAGGGAGGGAGGGAGGAGGGGGTGGCTGGGACGTGGCACCGGGAGAGGAAGGCAGGGAGGTACAGGCAGCCCGCAGCTGTGGCTCAGGTGCTCTTCGCCACCAGGAGAAGGGCTGGGCAGGTCTGGCACCTCCACCTGCTCCCATTCTGCTCATGGTGCCACTGCTGCTCCCTGTCTCCTGCCCACTCTCAGCATGACCTTGTTGGTCACGTCTCACTGTCTCCTTCTGTGAAATGGGAGTGGCCAGAAAGTGCTGACTACCCGGGGACTGCTGCCATCACCTTGGAGAGGTTAGTTCTCAGTGCCCAGCCCCTATGGCAAGGTGACCTCTGGCGGCTCTAAGCAATGTGGTTGTCTCTTTTGTTTGTCGTGACCTTGAGGTCCCAGTAGAAGGAATTGTACCATCCACCATGTGGCAACAAAAAACTGTGGACCCACTGCCAGGCACAAGCTGTGACGCCTGACACGGTGCTGACCCACATGCCACATCGAGATGACACAGGTAAACATGGCCAGTTGCTCCAGGGACCCTGCATGAAGGCTACCTATCACTTCGGTGCGCACTCCAACATGGGAACATTCCGCATGTCATCGGGGCGCCCCTGAGCCGAGGGACATTGACTCCTAGTGGTTTACCCACCCCAACACATGCGGACCCTCATGCTCCAAAACACACTGCGCGTGAGCAGACAAGATGCGTTCCCTGACGCCGACAGCCTCGCCGACTCCAGAGGAATCTCGGTGGTCCAGGAAACTCCTAACTGGACGGCGCCCCTTGCACTGGCCAGACGCTGTCCAGTGTGGCTTTGGCTCTGCCCCTCGCTGTTGCCTGGAGCAGGGCAAAGCTCAGGACTCCCTGAACAGAAGTGACTCTGCCGTGGTCCACCAGAGTGAGAGGGGAGGCCCACCCGGGGCAGGAAACTGTTCCCCAAACGCTGCTTGGAGACATGAAAGTAAATCTCAAGAGGTTACATCAAGTCCCAGGTGTGGACCAGCTTCCCCCAAATTCGCACCTCCTCCATAGTGCCCACCCACCATCAGGCCATCACTCGCTGGCGCAGAGTCCTGCTGATGTGAAGGGGGCAGTGCAATGGGGGCCTAGGGGGGCGCGTAGCTCCTCCCTGAGTGGTGGGCAGAGAACTTGGAGAGGTCAGCATGAATCCTCAGGGCTTCCTGTGAAGAGTTTGCGGCAAGAACGAGGAGTGCTGATTCTGATTCTCTTCCTTCTCAGCTAAGTTCTGTCTTGAGATTCCAGATAGTGTCTTCCTTCTCTCTGCTCCGTTTCCAGTCTTCCCTTCCTGCTTGGGCTCCAGAGGCCTATCATATGGAGACAACCTCTGTGCTGATCATGGGAGAGAGTGACCGGGGCTTAAGCGGAGCTGGGAGGTGACAAGTGTCAAGGTGTGTCTGTCAGTGAGGGCATGGCAGTGGTTGTAGTACCTGTGCACAGTGTTACTATGTATCTGTTACGTGTGCCATTTTGCCTCCGAGTCTTGTTTGTCCTTGTCATTCCTGTGTCAGTGGGTCATTTGCATGCCCGTGGGTCACAGTGTGTTTGCATTCGCTGCTTCACTCTATCATGTCTGTTTCAGACTCGAGTACTTGGCTTCGATACTGTCTTCATCTGTGTCTTATTTCATGAAGGGTCTTCTGCTCTCCTGTGAATGTGGCTTGATTTCATACATGTGAATATTTGCTATGTTCCAATGACTGTCACGTCTGAGTTGTCAGAATGTGTGTGCCATCACCCTGGAGCTAGCACGACATCTGAGCTGATCTACCGTGTGCCTAAATCTGACCATGTTTGACTGTCCCAGCATGTTGCTGTGTGTGAGTTGCCGTCGCATGCTCTATAAGCAGGCCCGTTTCCGCAGGGTGTTTGTTGTTAGGTGTAAATTGTCACCATGAGATTTTCCTTGCACAAAGTCAATCTGAATGTGTTGCCACATTTGAGTTATGGGTGGAGGGGTCTCAGTGAATCCCCTGTACCCTCCTATGTACTAGGTTTTCAGTTGATACAATGTAAGCGATGATATCATCTTTCTTTTAATTGTCCCCAAATTGTGAGGGCATCACCAGGTTTAAATGATCACAGTGTGTCTCTGTGTAGGGCTCCAAGTCTGAGTTGTCATGGGCTCTCTTTGTGTGACAATGTATTTGCATTTTAACAACATGGTGTGCATCTCTCTGTTTGAGTGGGCACAGTGTCTGTGACATCATGTTTCAGCACCGTATTAGCAAATGTGGATGTTGTTACAGTGTGTCTGCGAAGCATGGTTTTCCATTGTCACCCTGTATGCTTGTGTATCTCCACCTCTGAGTTATGCTTCTGCATGTATGTTACAGTGTTATAATATGTGTTGTCATGTGTAAGTTTTCATCATGCGCATTGCCCTGTTGGAGGTGTTAGTAACCCGTTAGTCACCATTGTTGAAAGTATTAACATATTAGGCCCGTCAAAATGTATGTGCGCTGCTCTCTTGAGGTATCAGTGCTTTCCCCTGTGTATCTGTATGTAGGGGACATGTTGGAGGTGTTGCAATACCGGTGGGTCCCCATATTTGAGGTGTCTCTTAAAATGTGTGTGACACCCCACTTCTTAGCCAGTGTTCAAAAGTGAAAGACCAGACGACCAGGAGCGGGAGGTAAAGACGGGAAGCTGGCGGAGGGAGGAGGCTGGGCCCTCATGGAGATGAGATGGTGGGACGGGGCTGGTGGGGGTGAGGGGCGGAGTGCACTCTAATTGGCCCGCAGTGAATTATTCACATGTATAATCTGCGCAGAATTTCAGCGCGGGCAGTGCCGGTAAATGCTGTGCATGTTTAAAAGTCATTTCCATAAGTAAGTGCAATTTCTCTACTGTTTGCCCCTGTTTAATGAAGTGAAATCTTGTTTGCATTCCTCCCAATTTCCCAACGAAAGGCGCCCAACCGTTTGCACCAAAATTACACCGCCCAAATTAAAACTCGGGCTCCCAGGGAGGTGCGGCCGGCAGCCCTGGGCCCTTCTGGGAGGGCCAGTGGAGGGGTGCGGGCAGGCAGGCATTGGGCCTGGGTTTTTCAGCTCATTGCTTCCTGCGATTTCAAGTGCTCCCCCCACCGTGTTCCCTACCCTTTCTTGCCCCTCTCCTGTTCTTGCTCCCTTTGCCTCCCCCTTCTTTCAGTGAATCCCTGGGGTACAGGAAGTGGGCACGATGCATTTGTTCGTGTGTGTAAATGCACCCCGAGTGCATTTATACAGTCATGTGCACGCTTGTGAAGTTGTGATGTGTGGTCACGCCCTGTGACAACTGAAACGCGATGACTCACACAAACACACAGCCCAACAGAGAGACAAATGGGTCGTGCGTTTGCTCACGCACCCCTGCCTATGGACGCGTTGGATTTGTCTAGCTTATGTGCTGGGTGGATTGTGTGTCGAAGATGGATGGGTACATAGGCGATATGGATCCCGGGGCGGGGAGGAGATTGTGGGTATTTGTGTAGTTTCTCTGTTTCTCAGAGCTGAACCCTTGGGTCTCCTGAGATCTACTCCTTTCTGGGAAGAGCTCGGAAACCCTCAGCCATGCAACAAGCAGGCGGACTGGGGGCACCGAGCTAGGGGAACCGCCTCCTTCCTTCCATTCCCAACAGCGCCCCCTGGCCCCAGTGAGCTGACCCACCTTCCAGCCTAGCCGCCAACTCCAGGCTGGCTCCGCAACAGAGGAACTCCTGAAGGGGCTGGCAGGAGACCCCGTCAAGGCGCCACTCGCTCAAAGCCCCACCCACTCCTAGTGCCAAATGACCACCGCTGGACTCGAACAGAATTGCCAAGTGCGCTTGTTTGAAGCCGAGGGAAGACGGTTGGGAGTGGGTTACGCTGGGGTGGATGGGGCAAGAGAAGATGGCCCTGGGCACCGGGCCCTCCCCCCAAAGAATCCCCCCACTCAGCTCCTGAGAGAATTCTGAGAGCCCAGGCTCGGGAGGCAAAGGAGTAGGTAAGGGCATCGTGTTGCTGTGTGAGGTTGTGTGTCTTGTGTCTTTGTGGACACGGTCACTTTCGTCAGCCTAGTGCCCTGCTGCCACCTTCTTCCAGTTTAGCTCTCAGCCTGGGTAGCACAGCACAAACACGTCACATGACTACGATGATGCCGTCTCGCGTACACACAGACATGCTTGCGACCTCCCTGCCACATATCACTGCAGGCCACTGATAGTGTAGCTACAAGAGGTGCAGGTTGTTGGCTGAGGGTCTAGTGGACAGAATCATTCAGAGGAGGGGAAATGAAAGACCTGAGGGAAAGGAAGAAGCAGAGAGAAATTAATAAATTGAGTGGGGGCCCACCTTGGAGAGGGCTTCTCTCATGTCTCTTTGATGTCCTTGGAGAGGTGGGACATCTAGGCACCGGTGGAAGGGGTCAACCTGGCCATGACCCTCCACACTCTTTTCCCCCTTATGCATTCTGCTTTCAATGTAATCAGCCCTAAGCAGAGCTCTGACTTCTTCCATAACTCGGATTCTCCCTGCCTCCCCACTATCCAGAGAATAAAGTCCATATCCCTGCTATGGGCTGGCAAAACAAACCATAATGGGATACTCCCTTTACTTCAACCTGCTTTTCTAACCCTGGTTTCCAATGATGTTCCCCCATTCCCTGAAAATCATCCTAAACCCTGTCCAAGCATGTACGAAAACTAGATAATTCCCCAGTATGTGCCGTGATTCTCCACTTCCCCACTCTTCTCTGTACTCTTCTTTCCAGATGCCACCATCACCTCACCACCATGCCCATGTCTGCCTTTGGGGGGCGGGGGGTCCTAGTGACCAAGGTCAGATTTAATACCATCTTCTCCAAGAAGACTTTCATGCTGGCCCAGCCATGACGACCATCAGCAGCACGGGTGAGTCCTAGAGCATGGTTTCTCTGTCTCTGTGATAGGAATTTCTTGTCCCTTCTCCTTGCCTCCTGGGGACCAGACCCGCTGGATTTTAGTGTCGCCGACACCAGACTTGAACACCCGGAGCCAGGGTAGGGAGCGGATCACAAAGGTTTATGAGTGAATTGACGACTGACATGTCAAGCAATACCGTGAATGTGGGTGCCTGTGTCAGGGGGTAATGCTCATGGTTAGAGCTCTTCTGCTTATCCCAACCCCAGCCCCAGTTCTCTATGGCCCCATCTTCATCCTGTTTCTCCGTGGCAGCCAGGATGGAGCCCTCCACGTCCTTGGCAGGAAAGGATAGGGACTTTCTGTCAGCTGGGAGGTCTCCAAGACCATTAGGAGATGTGATGGAGCTGTCTTCCACGCTGCCCTGGGGGAAGGGTGGCGTGTGGCCCCCAGGAACCCGGTCAGTGTGGCTACTTCATTCCTGAGGTCCTTGGCTCTCATAGGGGAACCCTTGGCATGGAATAGGCTGAAGGCCTCGCTTCTCTCCTGGGCCTGCCTTCCATGTCCACTGCACTGTTCCTTCCACTAGGGATTCCTAAGGCCTGTCATCAGACTCTCCACCCTTCACCCCCAAGACCCTCTCACTGGTTTGCGCGTTAACCACCCCGATGCTTCTGTAAGCCTGCAGCCGCTCCTGACTCGGTCCCTCCATGACTCCCTGCAGGCCCACTGCCAAGTCTCCACTAACCCGTCTCCCCTCTTCCCTGTAATTCTCTCCAGACCGCTCTGACCTCCGACCTCTTCTCCCCTCCCCACAACCCTCCTCGGGCCAGTCCAGAGTATCTAGCAGCCAATATCCGCACTGGAGGAGGGCTCCAGCTCCTTTTCTAGAACACCTTGGGGCCTCACAACCGAGGGCTGGACGCCCTCAGGGTCCGCGGGTGCCGGGGGTTCGGGGTGGGCTCCAGACAGGAAGGAGGCGTGGACTGCGATCGGGAAGGGCCCTTCCCCCCTCCCCTTAGCAAGTCTGGGACCCCGGTCGGAGCCGGGTCCGCGCTCCCCCGCCCTCGCCTCTCCGCGCTTTCATCAGAATTCAATTTCCGCCCGTAAGTGACTCCGCGGGCCCTGATCCTTCCCTTGATGAATGAGCCGCCCGGCCCGGCCGCGTCCGTCACCGTCACCCTCGCCTCGGCCCGGGCCTCTGACGCCCCCAGCCTGGGCCCCTCCACTGAGCGCGGGTCCCGACCCCCCGCAGCTCCCACCCGGACCCCTGCCGCCTGCATCCCTGCGGGCTCCTCCCCCACAAGGCGGCCCGCACCACCCCCATCCCCGCGTGGCTTTCTGATGCGGGGCTGTGTCTCTGTGTAACTATCTCTCCATGTCTCTGCCTGCTCTCTCTCTCTCTCTCTCTCTCTCTCTCTCTCTCTCTCTCTCTCTCCCTCCCTCCCTCCTCCTCCCCCTCCTCCTCCCCTCCCTCCTTCCCTCTCTCCCTCTTTCCCTCTAACACCTCTATTCATCTCTGGGAGCAACATCATTTATTTTGCACTTCCCAGATAATTTACTTTTTTTCCCTTCTACAGGAATTCTCCATTTCCCTATAAAATGAAAATTCATCTAGAATTACATCTTATGTCATCATTATGTTTATTAAGCGTGGATGATGTATATGAACAGGACGGGCTTGCTGCTGAGTGCTTAATGGTGCATAAGATTAAGCCGAGGCTCTCAGCTGCGCAGCGACTCCCCTCCGGTTCCCATGTTGTCGAGGCATGCTGGGAGTACAAGTTCCAGCGCACGGCCAGGTGAACGCGCCGCGCCGCGCGCCCCCTCCCCGGCTCGCGCCAGGCCCGCCCCGCCCGGCCGGGGGCGCCCGCGCGGCCCGCAGACCCCCGGAGATCCGCCCCGTGGGCCGTCGGGCCGGGGGATCCCGCGCCCCCCTGCGCCTCCCCCGTCCCCGGGGCCCGGGGGGCGGGACCGGTGACCCCGGGACCCGCTCTTCCTCCCGGGTCTTTCCATTCAGGCCCCCACGTGGGTCCCCGTTCCTTCGCTGGGTGTCTGCCCCAGTTTCCCTGCAACCCGTGTCTTTCTCTGCGGGTTTTTCTGGGGGCTCTGTTTTTTTTTCCTGTCACTCTGCGCCTCGTCTCTCGACCCCCTCCCTGTCTCTCCTGCTCTCCCAGGCTTCGCCGAGTCCCTCGGTGTCCCTCTGTAACTCTCAGGCGTCCGTCTGTCCGTCTGTCCGTCCGCCTCTGCGCGCTCCCCGGCTCCCCTCTCCCCCTTTCTCCCCTCTCCCCTCTCCCGGCGCTGGCGGCCACCGCACTGCAGCGCGGCACCAGCAGTCTATGACAAAAACATTATCCTTCTGCTGCTAAACAATCCAATAAACCTCTCCACAGGGAGAAAGTTAACCTCTTGTCTCTTCGGCTGATGCCTTCCCGCCCACGTGACTGCTGCCACAGTAAATTCAAATCATTAGTCTCCTCACCCCATCAAAAAACTTCTATTAGTAATGGAGACCTCGCCGGAGACCTTCCGCGGAGAGCGCTGCCTTCCCAATTCCCAGTGGAAAAATTCTGCGCGAAAAACTAATTCTACTTTTAATAATCTGTCATCAGGACCAGAGGCAGTCATAAATTATATGGGAGCGCGTGCGAGAGCGCGCCACAAGAGGGAAATCAGGGCGAAAAATCAAAGCCCAAGTTTGACAAACTTTCCTGAAGATAAATAATAACTTACAAACAGGATTAGTTGTAAAGTCACGCTCCGGCGCGCAGCCACGGCGGCAATCACGTCTGCCGAGGGCCGCCACTGCCGAGGCACCTGTCACCGGCGGCCGCCGCCTCCGAGCCTTCCTCCCTTCTCCCTCCTCCCCTTCTCCTCCTCCTCGCCCTCCAACCTTCCTCTTCCCGCCCTCCCGCTCCTCTTCGCCCGGCTCATCGGCCTTCCTCCTCCTCCCCTCCCTCCTTTTCTTCCCACTCCTTCCCTTTCCTCCCAACCTCCTCTCCCTCCTCCCGGGCCTGAGTGCTCACCGGTCCTTCAGGCCACAGACCCTGACTTCACTCTCCTCCATCCCACACCCAAGATCCCGATGCCAGGACCAAGGTCAGAAGAGGATAAGGGATTCTTGGAAGCATCACCCAAGGAACTGTGACCTAAGTCGGGGCTCAGTCTGCAAACGGGAGTGGGTGAGGCCTGAGAGCCCCCTCCCAGGTTTCTGCAGCCTTGGCGGCGGGTGGGCTCCAGGCCAAACCGCCCTATTCCCTGCCCCCACCCCAAACCGAACCGGACAGGGTGTGGGGCCGTAGCCGACCCCTAAGTTGATTTGTTTATGTGGGTGCAGGGTGCCGGCGGGCCCACTTCGCCGGCCTGAGGGCCGCACGCCCCCAGCCCCGGAGACCCTCCCCCACCCTCCCCCGCCCTCGCCCCGCACAATCTCGGCGCTGACAGCCGAGCGGGTGATAAATGCCGGCGACGCGGGGAAGGAATTGCGCAAAATAAAGAAGCATGTTCCAACAAGTCCTGTCAGGATTGTATTGATTTAATCATCTGCAGAAATACACATTCTGGATTACTGTAGCGTGCCGGGGCCGCGGAAGGGGCGGGCCGGCGGTGAGGGCCGCCAAGGGGGAGGCGGGGCTGTGGGCAGAGGGGCGGGCAGAGCCGGCCATGGCCCCGCCCCGCCGGCCCCGCCTCTTCGACCGCCAGGCCCCGCCCCTCCAGCCTCCAGGCCCCGCCCCTCCAGCCTCCAGGCTAGGCTGGAAACTGCCCTGGCCTTGAGGGGTGTAGAGGTGCCACTGAGGGGTCATTTTGGCACCACGTTGTGCACCAGCCCCACCAGGTGGGACTGGCATCTTGCGAGCCTCAGAACCACTGCACTGGGTGGCCGAGGACTCTCCGGACTGGGAATTGATGTTTTAGGGTGCTCCACACCCTCCCCCATGATCTCTTACCAAGGCCTCGGCTGTCAGGTTGGGGGTATGTGGAGGAATACAGGGCACTCTACCACCTCCTACCAGGGCTGAGCTGTGCCCGCAGCCACTTGGGGACAGGGGTCAATGAGAGCCACTTCAGATAGCGAGGAGGGAGCAGCACTCCACATGGACTTTGTAGGTGCCAGATAAAGGTTAATCATATCAACAGCCATGATAGCTTCTACTAACTTCTTTCTGCCCATTGTCCAGGCTCAGAGTCCCAGGTGAGAAGCTCTAGGAGCAGATGGATTTTCTTTTAGTTGAAAATCTGACCCTTTGGAAGAAACATACCCAAAATGAGGGATGGGAAGAGTGGAGCTATTAAGCAGCCCCTGACGGGTGGGGGGGGGGGCGCTACAAGGAAATAAAAGAAACACATTTTCTTATTGATTAATTTAATATGTTTTATCTTGTGTAATCCATTCTACCTCCTGAGGCAGTTGTTACTATTAATAGCCCCCACTTTACAGATGAGAAAACTGAGGCTCCAGAGGTCAAGTGACTGGTTCAAGATGATGTATGGTCAGTGTTGGTAGGTTGGGAAGCCTAGCTTTGAGGTTTGGTCTGTCATACCCTAAAGGTCTCCAAACCTCTCCCATAGTTATGGGTCTCGGGGAGGGACTGCTGTGGGTTGAGAACTGGGTATTGTTGGTGGGGAGAAAGTGTGAGAAGCACAGAGTAAACAGATTTGGTGAACAGTGAATCTGTTATTCCCAAGAATGGGGCCGAGGGGGACCTGGTGCTTGAACTTTCCCCAGGGGATTCAGAGTGTGTGTGGTGGGAGGTGGGGGAATAGCAAAGACTAAACTGACCACAATGTCTGTAGATGTCATCAGTGCCTTTGTGTTGGGTTGGGTGAGGGGGGAAGGCTTTGGCAAAAGGAGAAAAGGGGGTGAAGAATGTAGCCCTGTGAAGAAGTGACACGTGATCTCCAACCAGACTAGACGTTCCATTACCAAGGGTGAGGTCACACCCAGTGGGAGAGGCAGGCTTCATCAGAGTAGTTTCATCAGTAAAAGCAGGGCGCCTTGAGTGATCCCACACCCAGTGGAAAGCCAGAATAAAAGAGGGCACAACTGGAAGACCCTACAAGACAGACAGGCCTAGCAATGGACAACAGCAGAACTGAAGCTGTGAGAAAATGAGCAGAACCAGGAGTGGGATATGGAGATGCACTGTATTTCTTTGCCTGCGATGGGGGTGTGGGGGAGGAGAGGAAGATAGGGTGATAGAGGGATAAAGGGAAGGGAGCGGGGAGCAAGGGACTCCGTGGACTCCTCCACCCCCAAGAGGAGGTGTCTACCCCGATGTGAGACGGGTGCTAGCTCAGCCATCCTCTCTACGCCTCCAGGGGCAAAGCTTTCTCTTCCAAGCAGGAAGGGAAAATATGCATTTACTTAATCAACAAACGTGGTCTGGAGTTTACTCTGTCAGGCAGCTTTCCAAGCACTTCAGGCACATTAACTCCATCCTCCAAAACAAAGGTATGAGATGAATAAGAGCACATGTCCATTTTGCAGAGCAGGTCATGGAGGCACAGAGAGCTTTATTAATTCGTTAGCAGTGGTGAAACAGACTCTGCCGCCACACACACTCTCACTCTGCTCAGAGGTCTCAGTGCCAACACTGGTCTAGGGGTCAAGACCCAGGGCCTGGCTCCGGCCCTACCACCAGCACGCGGTACCCGCTTGACCAAAACCCTTCCACTTCTGGGCCTCAGTTTCCACATCTGCAAAGTGAAAGGATGGGGCCTAGGCTCTCCTGAATCCTTTCCAGACCCAAAACGCTACAATCGGTGAGTCCTCCGGCATTGACCTATGCGCCCAGACCCGTCCATAGGCCCCTCCGGGGTCCCCCCTGGGCCCCAGCCCAGTGGGAAGCCTCCGCTCCCAGCCCTGCCCACTCCCTGCGGGCCCGCGCGCGTGACTTTAGCGCGCGCAGCTCGGCCCGGAAGGTCACCTCCTTCATCACGGATTCTATTTGCATCCGGAATCGCATGTACATGAAAAATGTGTCCGCGTGCGGCCCCGACTGCAGACGCAGATGAAATTCTGTGCCGAGCCTGATGCGCGGTAACCTTTGCAGATGGCGCCGCTATTGCTGAGAAATGGATTGCTTAATAAAGCGTATCATCCGGCATATTTGCTGCTTGGCTAGCCAAATAGAAGTTGTTTTTTGCACAAATTTCCTTGTCAAATTTGTCAATGTTCATGTCATTTTTGCTTTAGGTCACAGAGCAAGGTGCAAATTCCTGGCATCTTTACTAGTTGCAGCCAATTTCGGCGATTTCGGCGGTGACGGGGGATTCTCCGCGGAGTCGCGTGCCCACGCGCGTGCACCTGCCTGGCGGCCCCAGCGGAGAGCAAGCCCAACGCCTCCTCCAAGAAGTCCACAGGTCAGGCTGGGCTCAGAGAAGAGAGACTCAGGGCCAGGGCATAGGGTGCCTTTCTTTCTTATGCCCTTCCTTCCTTTCCACTCCCAGAACACACCCCCCAGGGAAGCTGGGGGGCTCTGGCTGGGAACAGGGGCTCCAGAAACAGTTCTCCCTGTGCCGCCTCCTCTCCACGAGCAGTGGCTCTTTTTCCTTCTTTTTTGCCTCCTCCGTCCTTACAGTAAAAACCAGGACTAAGTGCATGGGGTCGGGGGGCCCTCTTACCTTTCAAAAGTGACTTGGCCTCCCAGTGCAAGAAGATTATCCACACCCAAATCCAAGCCAGGCTGGGCTCCTCCCACCTGGGGGAGGTTTACTGAAAGAGGACAGTGAGTGGCAGAGTAATGTCCCAATCCCTCCTCCACAGGCTCCGAGCCCCTTTGGGGGATACTAGGTCTCCATCGTGGGTTGTGGATAAACAGGTGCATGTGGAATGGGCCAGGAGGCAAACAAGTACACCTTCCTGGGAAGACATGCCGCCCTACTCACTCCCTGGATTTCTATGCTCTGAACTTCAACCAGGCCAGGCCAGGCCCACTCCAGACTAATCTTTTGAAAAAGAGATTATCCTAAGAGGTCACTTAGAATCTTGTGCTGCCCAGAGCCTGGCATGGGGAGTTTATCAGAGGCCTGCGCCCTGCCAAATTCAGCAGCTCGCTCTGGGGGTGCTCATTTCAACAACCCCGTGATTTTACCCCCTTTTCTCAGACGCGGGCGCAGCAATAGGAGGTGACTCCACTTAGGTGTGGATGAGGTTTATGGGCCTGAGGAAGGGAGTGAGGGGGAGGACTGGGAGGATTAAATGGCAGGAAATCCACCAGTCTGGACAGGGTACTGAGAGCCTGTCCTGTGAGAGGAGCAGATGTAGGAAGAGGGGCTGTGTGGATAGCACTCTCTTCGGGGAAATGTGGGCTGATCGTGTTTCCTTGAGACAAAAACGGGACTGGGTCCTTGGGTCTCTTCAACAGACTAGGGCAATTCATCTGTGTCTTTTGACCTGCCTTACACATGGCCCTGGTCTATTAAAAATGGGACAAAGTTGACATTCAGGAAATATGAAAACAAACAGTGCTGTCCTGTTGATAAAGGTATGTATGGTCAGTCTGTCCATGGGTAGTGTGTGGGGACATGTATGGAGAACAGATACTGGGATGGGACAATGCGGAAGTGTATCTTATGAATAGGTGTCTGAATAAGACCTAAAAGGGACAGGTGTGGGGAAAGGGTGTGAGGACAGCTGGTGGGGCCAGGCAAGTGGAGGCATTAGAGGTATGGAAACCTGGGGACAGGTGTGAGGGTAGGGTCAGAAACATGTAAAGAGTGAGAGGGTGGATGAATGGTGACACTAAATTCCAAGAAGCTGGTTATGTCCTGTTGGCCACTGCAGTCCCACGTCCAAGCCCAGTGCCTGGCACATGGGAGGCCCGTAGGGTATAGTTGTGTAATGGCTGAAAGGCGAAAGAGGCCGGTCGGGGACAGTTATGGGCCAAGATAGGCTGTCACTTGACGAGGGTGGGGGTGGGCAGATTTATCGTGAGATACCATGAGGCATTCTCGGCGAGTCTGGAGTTTCCCTTACAGCCTCCCAGGCTGGGGAATGGTTAGACCTGCTTGCCCAGAACAGGAGACCTGAGCCGGAGAGGAACCCAGTGAGCCCAGTGGGGGCTGCAGAGCGTTGGATGATGGCGGGTGGGGATGGCGTGGGGTGGGGGAGGACTGCCGTCAGATTATTAATGGCCATGCGTTGACTCAATTAAATCCAGCCTGCTTTTGTTGGCAGGCCTCCGCAATTATGCATCTCATTACGGGCGGCCGCCCAAATGCATCCTGGGAGGAGACCAGAACTCCAAATTAACTTTTCTTGGCGCTGCGGGGGCTGGTTGGCCGGCACTGACTACATGGCAGCCAATCAGTGTGGGCTCCAAGGGGGGCGGGGTCAAAGGAAGGGCGAAGGTGGGGGCAGGGTAGGCACAGCGGCCTGGGGTGCGTCTCAGCTAGAAAGGCTGAGGATCAGCATGACCATCTAGAATGTAACTCTCAAGTCCCCTGTACCCCCGTTCCAACATGGAGCCTGCCTGGGTATTGAGGCTCAGTCTTGGAGGGAGTCTGAGCCTTGTCCTTGCCCGCTCTACTGGTGAGGTCACCTCAACAGAGAGCACACAGTCTCAGGTCCTGTTGGTCCCCTACCTCCCCATCCATTCAGGGCCTGGACTCAATCAAGGTGACTGCAGGTCTGCACCGAACCCTCAAGTGCCCCGGAAGTCAGGGGCAGCGGTGCGGAGGGCACCCTTCTGGTGGCAGGGAGACCGCGCCGCCGAGGTGAGCCAGCCAGGCTTCTGCCCTGCGGGGTGTTGTCTGTGTGTTAAGGGGTGTCTGTGTGAGTGTGGGTGTGGGTGTGCCTGCGCACAGCCTGCCTCTGCAGTTACACCACCGGTATAAAGCGCTTCATTAACCTGTCAATCAAAGCCCGCTGCTCTGGGCTCTCCTGCTCTGCCCTCCCGCAGTCCGTATGTATACGTGCGCCTGTGCATCGTGTCATTCCGGGGCCACGTGGCATTGCCCAGCCTCTCCTTGCACAAGCATGGCTCCTGCTGGAGCACCTCAACCTTCGCGTCTTTCCCAGGCGAGTCTGGGATCTGGTGTTGCCTGTGAGTGACGTGCGTATGCGGAACACCATCTTTTCGTGGGTGGGCATACGCCTAGGAGAGACTGCTGTTCCAAACGCTGGAGCACCGTGGACTAGTATGAGGAGCTCGAGCTGTGTGACCTTGGACTTGTCACCACTCCTCTCTGGGCCTCAGTGGCCTCGTCCCTGCCAGGTAATGTAGTTTGGACTAGACGATCTCTGATGCCCTTCCTCCTCTGATGGCCTTCGAGATTCAGGTGAGTCGACTGATTCTCAGTCTCCAGAACCCTACACATGTGCACTGGCCACATTGTCCCTCCCAGCTGCCTTTCCTCTCTAGGAGCCAGGAGCTGCAGGGGCAGGAGATTGGCTGCAGCCAGACCAGAGTCCCTCACAGGAGCAGACATGCTGGCTAACGCTGACCAAACTCCTCCAGGGCTGGCCAGGTGCCGTCTCAGGGAGGCCCGCATACACCAGGCAGCCACGGGCCTGGCCACTGGCCACCCTTGAGACACGTGCCCTCAGCATTCAGGGACACCTGAAGGTTCTGGGTTTCCTGGTCTTGCTCCCACCTGCGGGGACAGCCACGGGGGAGGGGGGGTGGGAGGGGTGACATTTTCCACAACAGGGGAGGGCTCTCTTCAGCCCACTTGCGTTTGTTGTTTTTTTTTTTTTTTTATTGTGTGTTAATGAAACCCTGTTTCTTCTGGGCATTTAATTCTTTCCATCTATTATGTTTAGACAACTCATTAACAATCATTCGTTATAATTAGACTTCAATTTTAGGCTCCTTTCTCAGGGGAGGCAATGCCGAGTTTTACACATGTTTGCATCATAAACAGCTTCCAAATCTCTGGGTGCTCCCCTTGTCCTGTCCCATCTAGTTCCTGTCCCTCCTTTTCTCCCCTTTGTTCCAAATGTAGGTGTGAGGGTACAGATGGAAACTCAGGTGTGCCAAGAGGACCCTCAAAGCCTGCTGAGCCCAAATTCTTGTAGCCTGGGCCTCCCTGACTTACCCCGAGGAGCCCATGTTGGGGTGCGCGCCCCTGGGAACAATTCCTCCCACCGATTGCCACGGGGAAGCACCAGGCTACGGTGTTCTGCAAGTCTGACTTCACTTGCATGATCAAAGGATTCCTGTTTAATGAATGAATGTTCCTGAGAGAACGAATGAATGGGTTTTAGTGGAAATGGCATGGGCCTCCTGACAGACTTGATTCAAATCCCAGCTCTGTAACTGACTAGCCGTGTGATCTTGGCACCTGCTTTAACCTCTGTGAGCCTCAGTTTGCTCATCTGTCAGATGAGGATAATCATGTCTACCTTGAAGGGGTTTTGTGAGGCTGTAAAGTACCTGACATTTTATAAGTGCTTGGTCTGTGGTAATTACAGTAATGAATACCGTTGAATAACCATATTAATAGTTTATTAATAATATAATAATAAGGAAGAGGTCTTATGGGTCATTCTCTGCAACTTCTCTTCTGGTGGATTCTGGAAGGATTTGGAGGGGAGCAGGGAGAAGCCCTGGTTGGAGTTAGTGCACCTTTTCTACAGCAGCCTCAGTGGGTGCTGGAGAGACTCTCCTGGGGGGCCCCGCCACTGTCCATTGCATGGATCTCAGCACAAGAAAGGTTTCCTTCGATTCAGGTATGATCGGCCTCCTTGCAGCCTTTTGGGAATCTGCCTCCTGCCCTACTCTGTGTAGCCGCAGCAAGGAGTAGAAAAGAGGTCAGGATGGAGGGCAAATGCCATGATGGGGTAGGACCTCCGGGAGGAGGCAAAGAGGCTGCTGAGAGAATCAGGAGGTGGGGTTTGGCTGGACCCCTCAGAGGAGGTAGGAACCAGAGGGAGCCACAGGAGCAGAGACAGACAGAGAGGGGACACCGGGGGAGAAGAATTTTCTATCAACAAAACAGCAGGATAGATTCTGGCTGGTCTATGGAAACATCTTCATCCGGTGCCTGAGGCCAGCTCTGAGCTCCTTTTAGCTCATTACTGGCAATTAGTCCTCTGGGCCCAGCCTGGGGGAGGGGGCACTATTAGCTCTCGCTCCCCCGGACACACACACACACACCATGAATCAAGCTGACAACATTGCCCAAGCCTGCCCTCCACGCCCTGCTCTGCGTGCAGAGTGGGACACGGGTCCGTGTGGACGAGTATGTGACAATATGTGCTTTCACATGAAGGTGTCAGCAGAAAGTGGGGGTGCACATGTGTGAACGTGAGCTCGTGCACAGGCGCAGGAGCAGCGTGTGACTTGTAAGGTATAAGTATACGTTATGCCTGGTGGGAGAACGTGGGGGAGTGTAAGGGCACACAAGAGGCTAGAAATAGGTGTATGTGTGTTGGGGACAGGCATTGGCGGGGTGGGCTGCATGTGGGAACTATGTAGGGACCTCTGTCTTCTTAGGGACCCTGACCCAAGTGGCTCATTTGGGGGCTCGGTTTCAGGGGAGGAAAAGAAAGACAGATTAGGGCATCCCTGTGGCAGCTCCATCTCAGAGGGGCTGTCTCATTGGGAGTCCCTTCCTCTGAAGTGGAAAAATAGGACCCTATTGAGGTGCACCAGGGACATCCAGAATTTCTCCTTTTTTCCTAGGTGACTTAGTCCTGCACACACTATCCAACAGAAATAGAATGTGAGCCTATTTTTTGCAATTTAAAACATTGTGGGCGCACCCTAGTGGAGCAGAAGTTAAGTCAGCTGCCTCCAAAGAAGGAAGCCACATGCCTCTGGGTTCAAATCCCGGACCCCAGCAGGGAAGCAACCAGTGTGAACAACTAAACAAAAAATAAAAAGTAAAGATGCTTCCTCCTTCTCCTCTCTTCCTGCCTGCCTGCCTTCTTGCCTTCATTCCTGCTGCACTTATACTTAAAATAAATTTTAAAAAATAAAGTAAAATAAAATTTCCTGATGGCTATGTCTTTAAAAGGGTAAAAAGAAACATTTTTAGAAATAAATTCATTCATTTAATATTTAAATACTTGATATATACTTAAGATATAGACAAATAGTATCATCTTAATATGTAACCAATATTTTAAGTATTGATGAGATCTTTTGCATTTGTTTTCTATACTAAATTTCAAGAACCGGTGTGCTTTTGTCGCTTACAGCGCTTTTCCCCTGGGGTCAGCCAGGTGTCGGGTGTTCCACAGCCGCATGCGGCCAGTGGCTACCATATTGGGTAGGACTGATGGAGAGCCCAGCTTGGCTGGTTCCCCATGGCCCAGGGAGGGCTGGTGTGTGCAGGTGGTTGGAGGGAAGCAGAGGGAAGCCAGGGTTGGGGTCAGTGCGGTCTCCATTCTCACCCCGCCTCAGAGCCTGTCCTTTCGGAGTCCTCAGGCTCCTTCCCACAGGCTGTCCCTAATCTTACTTCCCAGAGTCACCGTCTAGGATGGATTCAATCTCAGCGTCTTATTCTAGAAAGTTCTTCCCTTTGTATCACTTCTGTATTCTTATTTTGAATCCCTTTTGTGACCCATTCTCCTGAACACTTCCCCCCAACCTGTTTCATTACTTAGAGATGACTTAGGGGTGGGAGGGGACAGCCATGCAGAAATTAGAGTGGGCAGGGGAGTGGGAGGTGACAGAAGAGAAACCCTGGAAAGCCCCCAGTCCTTAGGAGGCGTGGGGAGGGCATGGAGGGGGCGCATGGACTAAAGAGTGACCACAGAAAGGCTGAATTGCTAGAAGGTGATTTTCAACACTGGCTCCCGTATTCTTTCAGATTTTCCATTTCCTCTGTCTCTCAGATGTCTTGGATTCATCCAGACTACCCGTCTCTTTTCCATCCTGGACCTTTATTTCTCTCACCCCTCAGACTCTGATCAAACCACCTCTTGGCCGCTGTTTCTCTGTCAGTGTCTCCACTTTCCACCTCCTCCGCTCACTTCCAGCTTCCACTCATCATCTTCCACTCCAACTCCAGCCCGGGGTGTGGGGCCAGGGGAAGCTCGGGCTGCGGAGAACTGGAATGGGGTGTGAGGGCCTGAACCAACCGTGTCCGGCGAGAAGGAGGCAAGACCCTCCCAGTCCCCTCCCACCCTCTTACCCCTCCCCCGGCCCCTCCCCCACGGGCTGCCGCGATTCCAGTCTCAGGGCTTGAGGGTCTCCCGGCCCCTGGCTAATGTAAGGTTATTGTAATTGATATGAAGGTAATTGATAATGTGTTACGGTGAATAATGTCTTCAATTTTCTGCTAAATCCCATTTTTGTAGCCATCTGGGCTCCTCCAACTGCCCCCCTGGGACGCTGGGTAATAGAGAGTAATTATTCTCAAGTCATTTACTTTTTCAAAGTGTTTAGTGCTTATCTGTTTTACAATTAAAATGGAAACGACCCTGATTCACTTCCTTTCTTTTTTATTTAAATAGCACTCACCCCCCCACCCACCCCCACACACTTTCAGTCACACGCACACTACTGGGGGGGGCGGGACACAACCCTCCAACACACACACACACACACACACACACACACACACACACACACACATGCACTCACACACGGTCTCCTCGTAGGCGGAAACTGTCCACAAAGTATCATGCATATTTTCTTTGTCGGTCACACACACACACATATACAACTTTACATTCAGACAAGGGACACAGACTCAGTGACCAGGAGGGACACACCCTTCTGCCTTCTCCTTTGGAGTAAAAAGTTGGGGGTGGACATTGACGGGGAAGGCATCACCTTGGCTGTGTCTCTGCAAGCTCGTGCTAGGATCTGGAAGGTGAGCATCTGTGTCCAGGAGTGTGAGACTCGAGGCAGCAGTGTGAGTGCAAACGCACAGCCTTGAGTCTGTGTGTGCACTTAGTGGTGCCGGCAGGTGTGTGTGGGACACCAGTGACACTAACAAAGGGCTCTGGTGTGCAGCCCCAGCTTGAACGTGCGCCCTCAGGAGAGTGGTGGAGCAGAATCCAGAGTTGGCCCAAGATGTAGAGAGCACCGACCTCACGCCAGGACATCTGGTGCATTAGTTTAACTGGGATGTCCCTGGAAGACACTCCGTGGGAGACCAGGAGATACAGGGCAAGGGGATCAGGTGGTGAAAACAGCTCGCTCATAAGCCCCTTCCCAACTGTCCTTCGTGTCTCAGGACCCTCACTGGACTCCCCGGTGGAGGTTCCTTAACCCCTCGCAGACTCGCAGAGCCATGGTGCTGTGTGGTCTCACTGACCAGGGGGCTCTGGGCCCTCCGTGGGGACGGGCCCCACAGTCTGCTGGTGTTCACAGAATCACTGACAGAGAGACACTGGCCAGTGGGAACCAGAGGACAAGATCATATACACCCCGAATCTTTCCACATGACGGGGCATGAGCCTCGAATGTCTCACAGGCTCATGGGAGGACAACCAGCAGTCCGGTGCTCCGGTAACCTGCGGTGTGGAGGTCCAAGGATCCACTCTCCACTGTACAGATGGGGAAACCGAGTCCCGGAGTGGGCCAGGCAGGCCTTGCAACCCACGGGGACCCAGAAGGCGAGGCCAAGCCCAGGCGAACCTGAGAATCAAAGGCACCAGGCTGCAGGGCACAGCCAGGGCGAGGGCACACACCTGGGACACACCTGGGGCTCGGTTTTAATTTCACATTTTAAATGAGAGGATTGTGGTTCCTTCTGCTTTTTCTCACTTTGTGGGTGTCTGCCTTGGTCCTCCCTACTTGGAGTCTCTCCCTGTCTCTTTTGGTCTCCATCTCTGTGTTTTGATTGCTCTGTGCGTCTCTAGCTGTCTGTCTCCCTGTCTGTCTCCGTGTCTCTGTGTCTGTCTCCCTGTCTGTCTCTGTCTGCAGCTCCCTCCCCTGCCCCCATGGGCTTGTTCTCTGAGTCTGTCTGTCTGGGGTCAGCCTGTCCAGCTCAGCCTGCAGGCCTCCGCCTCTCTCATCCCCGTGGCACTGCTGGGTTCCTGCTCTGTCTCCTCTTTCTGTCCCCATCTCTGCTGCTCCTGATTCCCGCCCCTCACACCTTCCTGGAAAAGTAAACATTTAATTTTTTTTGCTGTTAATAGATTTAATGTTCATTTGTTGGTAGCCCAGGGGCAGAAACGCGTGACATTTCAAATAATTGTTGTTTCAGGGGTAACCTCTGGAGGGAAATGCGGCAAAAGTGTGGAGAAGATTTAAGCAAATGACTGTGTCAGCTTCTATTTACTCCTGACAGGATCGCCGGGGGCACGGCTGCGAGATAACCATTAGCGCGGCCGCCGATAAAGCGGGGAGGCTGCATTTCGAAGGCTCCGCGGCCATTATGGCAAAGTTAGTGTGAAACATGTTAAATTATCCCCAAAGTGGAGGCAGCGGGGGAGGAGGCGCGGGGGAGCGGGCGCCGGGGGAGCCACGCTGCTGGCTGGAGCCGCTGGAGCCGGCTGCTGACCGTTCGCACCCTACGCGCCCGCGTCCAGCAGGGGGCGCCGCCGCAGCCTCAGTCTTTCCGCCTGGAAGGTGGGTCGATGGTGCGGTGCCACAGGTCGGAACAGCGCTCATCCCGCGCTCGGTCCTCGCCCCTCGAGGTCGCCAAGATCAGCCCCAGGGGCGACAGGTAATGGCCTTATTATAGGACTTGAGATAGGTCAGCTTCCCTCCTTGAGGGCCACCGTTGGGGTGTGCACAGGCTACTAAGTGCTGAGGTTTCTGCAGAGCCCGAGGTCTCCCTGCAGAGATCCTTCGAAGTATCTGGGTGGCCCTCAGCCAGCCCTCTGGACCCCAGTTTTCCTATTTGTAAAATAGGAATAAAATCTGTCTCTTGCACCTCACTCCAGGAAAATGAGCTGAGGAAGCTGCACCTGCAGCAGAGGTGAGGCGTGGTGTTATGCAGGGTTGATTAGTCACTTCTGGCTGCTGTGTGTGCAGGGGGTGCCTATGCACAATGCCATGTGGGTGCCCAGTGCAATGGGGACTAAAACCCCAATTAGTTCTCTCTGTGTTCGGGGCGCACCCACCCCAGCCATCCTGATTTTGCCCCTATGAAGCCAGACTTGGGGTAAATAAACATCCAGGGACTAGCCTGCTAGAGGAAGTGGTGTTCCAGGCTGGCCCCTGCCGGAGCATACTCGCATGCAGCACGCCTGGAAGGGACCCTAGCAGAACCCACTGAGAGGCCTGTGCTGGGGTGGGGGCCGGGTGGGGCAGGAGGGAGGAGGAGAAGGCAGAGAGACCTGTCCCCTGCAGTTTCTCCCTCCCTCGTCCCTTTTAAATTGTTTTCCTCTAAATATATTGAGATTTTGTGAAATGCACACCGACTGAGGTGCAAATTCAATATCCAAAAAAGCATATAGCAAGGCGAACAAAAGAAATAAAATGAAAGTAAAATAAAATGCATACACAGCACACGCACTGAGCTTGTAGCATCACCTGCGTCATCTTTTCGGCCTTGGAACCATCTGTGAGGCTATGGCAAGTCACTCACTCATCTCCGACACACTTCCAAGCCGCCAGGAGCTCTGGAGTGCCCGCAACTTCAGGCGGGGTGTCTGAGCTGCTCCCACATGTCCGACTTCCTGGAGGCAAAGGGGCAGCAAGACTGCTTTTGCCTTCCAAGCTCCCCATCCGCTGGGGGGACTGGTGTCTGCAAATGATGCCAGTGACGTGCCGAGTGGATTCACAGACAATGGCCTCAGATTCCACCGGGGAAGGAGGAACCAAGGGAAGGTTTCCTAAAGGAGGTGTTTGATGGGGGGCTTTGCAGGCCGGGGGGCGGGGGGGGGGCCAGAGTTTTACCAGGTGGGAGAAACGGGCCACTAAGTCATGATGATAATAATCCCTGTCACCAAAACACCAAAACTTTTAAAGGTAACGGTGCACGCCTGAGGCTCAAGCGGCTGAGGCAGCTGAGAAAGCCTGAGGATGCGGGTTCAAGACTCCAGGTGGAGGTAAAATAAATAAACAATGTACTAATGGCATAGAATCTGGGGCAGGTACTTCACACGAGGAGCTGCTGCCTTTGATTTGTCCGAACAGCTCTGGAGGGCAGACACTGTTAATGGGCCCCACTCCACGAAGAAGAAAACTAAAACTCAGAGAGACCCAGCCACATGCTCGCAGCAGCCCTCCCAGCACTGAGGGGGGAGAATGCCTTTCCCTCCACTCCATCACTGCCAGACTGACTTTGAAAAGAGGCTGAGTGTGCCTTTGACAAAGGCCACGCACCCCCTTTCGTGCATCTCCCCATCCGCGCCACTGTTCTCAACACTCCGAGGAAGTGTCAGGCGCAGGGCTGGCACTGGAGGTACAAAAATTCATCAGTCCATTGGACACGTCGCAAAGAGGGGCTTGGACTCCATCCATAGTCGCTTTATTTCCACCGAGTAAAATCAAGTCAAAAGAAGGGATTTTTCCTTCCTTTCTACAGCTTCTCACACTTACAGGCATTCAAAATACATTCAAAATAGGAGGAATTTTTATTTGTTTTTGGTATGGGCCACCAGCCCAATGGGTGACCAGTCCAAGGTCTCTTTAAGTCATAAGTGATCTCACTGCATTTTGACACCATTCATTTCCCCCAGTACAATAACCAGCAACATTGCAAGGATTTGCTTAGCTCTTTCCCCACAATGAGAATCCCGGAGCCCACATGCTGGTCCATATGTTACCCTGATGGCAGTGGGTAGCTGCGTTCTCATTCGCTTCCATGCACTGTCTGGCTCTGTCCCCTGCCCCCAGGGATGTCCGCGGACCCTGCTTCGTCTCGCACCACCATCCTTCAGGACTATCTCCTTTGCAAGGACAGAGGACAGATGCCTTCCAAGAGGCGGAGGTGGTCTCTTTTCTTTAGAAAGATGTTTCTAATCATGAAGCTCCCTGAAAGGAAGCGCCTACCTCAGGAGGGCCTGAGTCTCCTCCCTCGGAGGGGTTCAAGCAAAAACATCCCCCTTGGGACCACTGTACCACTTGGGGTACAGTGAAATCCTTGGCCTCCAGATATATTTACAGCTACAAGGCTTTAAGAATTTCATCCCCAGAGGAGAATGATCTCAGGAGCTTTCGGGATTAGTGTGACCAAGAAAGTGAAAAATTATTTCAGCTCCCTTGTTCTGAGAAAAGCATGGGTGACAGCAACTGTCCCAGGTGTCCCTCCCCAAAGGGCGTTTCCACTGCCATTTCCGCCTTCCCAGCCAGCTCGCTTCCCCTGCCCAGAGCACAGGCTCCCTGGGTTCACATCTTCACGTTGTGCTTCCAAAAAATAAACAGATTCAACAACAAGGGAGATGATACCAGATGTAGATGTGTGACATTTGGAATGTCACCAAGTACACTGTCACCTCAACACCCTTAATGTGGGGAGGTGATCCTTGACAGTCCCTACAGGGATCAGCTTCTTGATCATTTCTGTGGCCTCTGTACCAAGTTAAAGAAGCTGGTACAGTGAAGGTCTACAGAAAGCATTTGCCTTTTCTCCTCACTTCTTTCCCTCTTTCCTCCCTTCCTTCCTTCCTTCCTTCCTTCCCTTCTCTCTTTTCCTCCTCCCTCTCTTCTTTCCTTCTTTCCTCTCTTTCCCTCCCACCGCATCCTTCCTTTTTCGCTATAAATGTTCTCTGTAAAAACTGTGATCTATACAAAGAAAGCCAAGAAGTACAAACAAAACCCATGTTAGTCAGACAACCACTACCTCGAGCACACCTTCTACCTCGAGACAAGGATACACATGTGTAGTAAGATATCAGCAGGTCAACTATATGTTGCATAACCTGCCATTGTCACCAGGAAGGCATCACAGCCACCGCTCTGTTGGACAAACAGTTGTGTGAGCAAGAGCTGCAGCATCTTCCCATGTGCTGGGTGCTGAGCCAGTCCTCTGCTGGGAGGCGTGTGTTTCTAGCTTTGCATTATTTTAAACATCCTAGGGGGAATATAGTTCTGGACAGATCTTTTCATACGTGTACAATTACCTCCTTGGGGGTAAGTTCTTAGAAATGGAAATGTTTGATTAAAAAAAGGACACATTTTACATTTTTATCAAATTTCATTCTCAGAAGGTTGTACTGTACATTCCTTTCCAAAGGGGATTTTATCAGTTACCGTTTGCTTATATGGAATAGGCTCTTTCTCCAAAGACAAAACAATAAGAAAAACTCTGATTTTCAGACTAGCTATTCTCTCCTCTCTCTCTCTCTCTCTCTCAATCAATCTCTCTCTCTCTCTCTCTCTCTCTCTCTCTCTCTCTCTCTCTCTCTCTCTCTC
>RJWH01002747.1:0-10473 GCA_004363575.1 Solenodon paradoxus
CAGATAGGAGGGAGGACGGGAGGAAAGAGGAAGGACGGGAGGACGGAAGGGTGGGAGGACAGACAGGAGGAGGACGGACAGGAAGACGGGAGGGAGGATGGGAAGGAGGACGGGAGGACAAAGGGAAGATGGGAGGATGGGAGGATGGAGGGAGGACAGATAGGAGGACAGACAGGAGGGAGGCTGAGAGGGAGGACAGATAGGAGGGAGGACGGGAGGATGGGGAGGCCCGGAGGAGAGCAGCGTGGGCTGCCCTGGATCACCACGCCGCCCGCCGGCGCCACCTGGCGGCGGGGGAGAGACTGCGGCCAATGCAGGCCAACTTGAGGCCGTCGCTGCCGTGGGAAGCTGCCCTGGGGCAAGGCTGCGACGTCCCCGCCAGCCGCCAGCCCCACCGACCAAACTTCAGGGCAGCAGCGACAGCCAGGTAACAATTTCAGCAAATCCAACCAGCGGTGGTGCCCTAAGATTCAAGAAATCAGTGTCCAAACCAAGACCCAGGCTCACCCAGCACAAACGAATATCTCACACAAGGCCATCGCTGCAGGGGACTCCAAACCACAGAAACAGAAGCCAAACAGAGCAAAGACACAGAGAAATGTACGTGAACTGACAGAGTCCATCAAAAACCCAGGGGAAAATATGAATGAAAGAGACATCTGCAAATTGCCTGAAGATAAATTTAAGGCAACAGTGATAAACATACTCATGGACATCAAGAAAACAGTAGAGGAAGAAAAAGAGAACAGCAAAAAAGAGACAGAAGAAATGAAGCAGCTCAAAATAGATGTCATAGAAATAAGTCCCAACAGCCAAACTAAAGAATTTGATAGAGGGACTCAAGAAGAGGATGGATGAAGCCTCCGACAGAATCAGTGAGCTAGAAGATAGGACAGAGGAATGCACTCAAGCAGACCAGCAAAGAGATAAAGACAGCACTCAAGACGTATGGGGTAACATCAAAAGGAACAACATACATATTACAGGGGTCCCAGTAGGGGAAGAGAGAGAAAAGGGGGCAGAAACTATACATGAAGAAATAATAACTAAAGGTTTCCCCAATCTGAAGAATGAAGCAAGCCTTGAGATGGAGGAAGCACAGAGTCCCTAATGTAAAATAAAACAAGCAGCAGCAGACGTACACCTAGAAACATGGTCATCAAAGTGTCAAAAGCACAAGCCAAAAGAATCTTAAAAGCATCCAGAGAAAAACAAGTCACATACAAAAGAGTGCTGATAAAATCATCAGTGGATTTCTCAGCTGAAACTCTACAGGACAGAAGGGAGTGGCATGATATATTTTCAAAGGGCTGAAGCAATGATAAAGTTTTTCCAATAAGCAAAAGTTAAAGGAATTTATCACAAAACTAGTTCTACAAAAAGTACAAAAAGATGCTATATAAAATGTAAAGAAACCCCACTTAAAAACAGGCCTATTAGACCTATTCATCTATGTTCACTGGAGATAATGGTCTGTCATTTTCTTTCCTGTTGATGTCTTTGTCAGCTTTTGGTTTCAGTGCAATGTTGGCCTCATGGAGAATATTTGGGAGTGTTCCCTGTTCTTTAATGTTTTGGAAGAGTTTAAGTAGAATAGATACTGATTCTTCTCTGAAGATTTGGTAAAACTCACTGGAAAAGCCATCTGGTCCTGGGCTTTTACTTTTAGGCAAGACTTTTGATTGTCTTTTCAATTTCTTTGCTTGTGGTTCTGTGGGGCCGATTCAAGAACCTGGACTGTATTATTATATTTAAGATTATGATATACATTTTATTATCCCCATTTTATAGATGAGAAAGCTGAAGCTAAGAAAGCTGCCTAAGGTTATATAGCACAGAGGTCGGAGCCAAGGTTCACATTTGTCCTTTATGCCCAAATCCTCCATTTTATCCTGTTTAATTTTGTTATCTATACTGTTTTGCTTGGAAAGATAACGTTATCCAAAACTTTTTAATTTTACTTTCATCACGCTGAGTTTTTTTTAGTTACATTATTCTTCTTAATAATTCCAACTTTTAACTTTTCTGAATTAAGGAATTGTGGCTGTGGCTCAAGCTTTCATTAAGAATTTTTATGTATCCATTTTAAAGTTTAATTGTTTTCGAAATGCCAGAAAAAAAAAAAAGTGACGGTGAAATGAAGACTTCCACAGAAAGAAGAGATCTGGAGTTAGCCACCAGCACACTTGTGCGATGAGATACATTAGAGGAAACTCTTCAAACAAGAATGTCACACGAGATGGAAACTGAGCTCTAAGCATGAAGTGCACAACTATGGTGGAAAGTCAATGTATGGTGTGCCCTGTGGAGCAGATGTCTGGTCAGCCACCTCTGCAGAAGCACAGCCCAGTGCATCTCAAGCACCTGGGTTAGCTTCTGGGGACTGGGAGCCTCCAATGTGAACAACTAAATAAAAGTAAGATGGGAGGCTACTCCTGCTCTCTTTCTACATGTCTATACCCCTTCATTCATGCCTACGTTTCCTTTTTACAAAAAGTAAACACACAGCTTATTTTTAATCAATAACCAGTATTTTAACCAGATTAAAAAATAAATTTAATACATTTCTATATATGTTCACTTGAAGTCTTATTAACATAGACATCAAGACTTGTAGATATTGTAATAGTTGTCTGCTTCTGCTTCTTAAAAGAGAGCAAAATCTCTAGTTTTTAAATTTAGTTGTGAGGTCTTCAAAAGCAACTTTAATATATTCCCTCTCTTAAGCTTAAAGCTTATGGCAATGCTGTTTATTACCCACTCAAACTAAACTACCATTTTACTAGCTAATTACTTAATTTCAAACTGTAAATTACAGTACTCATCATTCATCATTAAAGAGTAAAAAGAAAATTCTTAGAAAAGTAGGTTTTTAATGTTAAAAAACAAAATATCAGTTGCTAAAAGAAATCAAGTTAAACTTATTTAAAATAGTTTAAAAACTGTTCTATGTTTAAGTCACAGCACTATCTTCCTAAAAGATTCCATTCAATCTGTTCTTCATAATTGATCATTCAGTTATGAAAGAATATAGATTACATATTAAAATCTAAATCTAGCATGAAGTTAGAAAAAAGCAACTATGTTTCAAATGTTACTGATTGCATGCCCTTAAGCATCTTAAATTGAAAAATTAATAATACATTTGTCTGAATTAGCTAATATAAAAAATCTGAAATATATAAAATGTTTACAATCTCATGACACAGTATTTATAGCGAATACTAAAAAATGAACAAATGCCTAAAATTAAATAAGAAAGCAAATGAATGAAAGATCAGAAAATAAAAGCATAACCAGGAACAATTAGCAAACAATGCAGAAGCTGCGTCAGAGCAGACATCCTCCCACATTGTTGCTATAAACCTAGAGAGCCACACTCAGATAGAAAAGAGGTACATTCAAAACTGGAAGGAATATTCAGATACTGAATCTAGAGTTTCCTAAGCCAAGTTTCAATTAGACCTAATTCTAAGAGCTAGTGAAAAAGTGTACATAGAACAAAGATCGATCCTAAACCTACAAACTTACAAACTAGCTTACTAAAAGGTCTAAAGAAGCCCCCTTAAAAGTTTTCACATTTTAAAGATTTAAGAAAAAAGTTTACAAGCAAGTGTTAACTGCTTTTCTAAACTCATCATACAACTCTAAACATTTTTTAATTCATTAAAATTCTACATCAGCTTTTCTGTAACATTATGAAAACTGATGATGTGAGATTGTCTTATGAATGAGGACCCAAGGTCAGGGAAATATATGGCTTGTCTAAAGTACAAAAGCTAATTAAAAGTATTCAAGGATAAAACTCGGTTTCTTGACTTGTAAATTCAAGGATTCTATTGCTTCTTTAGACTCTGTGTACAGAAATCCAGCGGAATCCAACGAAGAAAATTCCGGTTTATGTAAGAATTTACATAAACACTGTTAATGTTTACTCAAAAACTATCATGGGAATAATAGGAATTATTCTATATAGAAATTAGCTCATATAAGTATTTTAAAATATAAATTTGAATATTAAAGTCACTTTAAAAAACTAGGTTAACGCATTCTCTTAGAACTATCTTTAGCTCTACTAAATGCTCCATATTAACCTGTATTATGCACCACATCATAGATACAAATTGATCACAAAAAATTCATTTTTTAAAATTAGGTGTTCCCAAAACTTGAGTTCTCAAAATTAGCTTCTGTCAGCTCCCTGGTAACTCAGCAGCTAAGTTCACGGGTCTGGATGGCTTATTCCACAGAAAACCCAGGGACCAAGGTTTACAAGCCAGGACCTGAGCTATCCACCAAGGTTTACCCTTGAAATTCCAGACATGGCTATTTAGCATAATTTTTCTGCATAACAAGATGGCCTTTGCTTTTTTCGGTCAACTGTTTCTCTTCCAGATGCTTCATTCCCTCGCCATGTTGGCCCTGGCCCTCCCTTCTAACGGCCAATGGCATCGCTGCCTCCCCACACTGGCACTGAGACCGCAGCAGTCAGGCTCTAGGAGGCCCCCACGATCGCCAGTGTGGTATCCACGCTTTGGTGCAATACCCTCCCACAATGCTCCAGCGCTGGTCTTGCCCAGTAGAGGACAGCGGAAGTCACGGTATGTAGCTTCTAAAATCAGGTTATAAAAAACCTGTGTTTGTTTCTCTCTCTCTCTCACCACTGGTGTGGGGAAAGCCCTGTTTCCTGGGGAAAGCAGCCCCACGCGCAGGCCCGCAGGAGAGAAACACAGAGCTCCTGCCAAAGCACAGGCACAGGCTTGGAGCCATCACACCCTCCAATACCAGTCACGTCTGCAGACGCTGCAGTCGTGTAAGACCCTGAGCTAGACAGAACCAGAGATTCCATGTTCAGCTTCCTAAGTTACAGGAAAAAACTTGAAAAATTCCACTTTTCTTCTGAGCCGCTAAATCATGGGGGTAACGTGTAATTTAACAATAAATAATGCCAACATTTGCAAATTACTCATCAGAGCACAAACAATATTTTTTCAAGTCCTGGCTTCTAACACCTGTAAGCATGGGCAAGATAATGTCTATGCATGTTTCTTCACTTTCACTTAAAAAAATCACCATTCGGTGAAGTGGTGGGGGCATAATGTGTGGACATATATCTAAGGAATGGGTAATCTACACAAAGGAAGCTAGTTTAATGTGTGGAATAATCTCTACAACAAAATTTTTTTTTAAATAAATTTCACGATAGTCCATATCGTTACGTGATTATTATGAAGATCAAATAAGAAACTACATGTAATATTCTTAGAATAAGGCCCAGCGCAGCATTAAATGTCATTAACTACTAAAAGTAACATTTCTAAAAAAATTCATTAAACTCTTTCCTTAGTATTGAAATGCTGGAGGTGATTTTTTTTCAGTGTAAGACCAATGACAATCAATGTTAATAAGCTCATGCTAACTGAACAAACTACATTTCTCAGATGATTTTTGTTTTTCATATCTTATTACAATAAGTATATACATGCTCCTAGATCATGACATTTATATTACAAGAACATAAAAACAATTAGACCCTGGTAAAGTCTAAATTTTTCTGCTTAATATTTTGGTGAAAATTTTTTTCCTTTCAAGGTCTAATCTATTTAGTCACTGGAATTTGACAGAGTGATGAGCTCTCCTTCAGCTGTGCTCTACCGCCAAGTTACTCTGTGTTATTTTACTGCTAAAATACCTGGTCACTGAAAAACACACTAGCCTGTCACATCTGTATAGTCACATACATTTAATAAAGGAGATGTACGTGGCCACTTCAATGACAGGAAGTGGGTTGCAAGCACAATTCTTTGCACAATACCTGAGGTGTGGTAAGTGTTCAATAAATATGGTCATTTTCAGGCTTCTTCATGTGATCCTCAGGTAAGTTCGATACGACGTATTGTATGACCAACTCTACATCCGATCAATTCAATTCCAATATCCTTCCCTGGTTCTAACCCCTCCTTCCATTCTTTCCTCCTCCTTCTCCTCTTCCGTTTAAGGGTTCCTCTCTTCAGGAAATCTGTCCCCAGTTAGTTTAACTCCTCTTAAGCAATTATCTTACTCTCCTGGCCTTCCTCTCAATCACTAAACAAAGATAAATTTATACTCTGAAAGAGTCAACATCGCAGCATATCCCATCCTAAGACTCATCCAGAAACAGCTTTTGGTTGAGGAAAGGCCATCTGGGCCCGTACTTGGTATTGTCAGAGGGTATGGATCCAAAGATAATGAGATGGGAACTAAGAAACTGAAAATCAAAAGGTGACAAGTCTGATTTTTGAAAAATTACAGTAGTCTCATTCTCAATAAGATATGCAGGTAAGTCTTCAAAAAGCGAACTCCTCTAAAGTACAAATTTATACCAGCGCTTATTAGCTGACTGCACACAAAAAGAGTAAGGGGTTATTTACATATATTTCAGGTAAAGTAAATAACAGGTACCAGTACAGACCCTGAAAGGTAGCCTAGGGCTACGTCTACAAAACATATATGTGATAAAGTGGACATTTGAAATAACTTTCTCTACACAAACTCACTTCCTATAATAGAGCATTTAGAAAGAGAAACTTAATCCAATGAGAAACTAAAATATAGGATAACACTAAGAGAAGTGTACCTGCTTGGAAGTGTCACTCAAGGAAGGAGCTGGCCACGCCAGGATGAGGTTTGAACAATTATAAATAGGCACAGTAAACAACAGCATTTCCCCCCTTTCTGCTGATAATCATTGCTGACACAAAAGGCACTCGACAACCGCAAAGTGTGAAAGGGGACTATATAGCATATGCAGACAGAAAGAGAGATCCCCCCCACGACGCGGCTGGCCAGCCTTTGTCTTTTTTCCCCAGGGATCCATTATCCCGTCCCCAACACCAGCCCTGCTGATCCAGGGGTTTAGGGCCTCTACCTCTTCTAAGTAAAAAATTCTTCTCTAAACCCTTAGCAAAAAAGATGTGGCTCAGAACCGCAAGTTGCAAGCCAAAGTAGTTGAAAATAAAAGCGAAGCAAAAGAAGTCATTTCATTGTGGATAATTATTTTTTAAAGCCAAGTTACCCATAAAACTGAAGAAGTTTTTTATATCTATACACACACACACACACACACACACACACACACACACACACACTAATCTTAGCTGGGGGGTGGCTAACATATTCAAAAAAACTATTTGAGAAACAAATTATTTCTCTACTTTAGTAAACTACAGAGGTATATAACCTACACACAGCTAACAATTCAGGAATCCTGTGAATCACACACTCTGGGAAGTGACAGATACAGGAAGCAAACGTGGACAAAAGTTAAGTGACAAACACAGGGCTTCCAGGTTATTAATAGCCTTTAAATGGAGTCCCTCTACCACTGTCTTACAGGAAGGAGAAAAAACAAATCGAGTTAACTTGGTAGAATTTCCAAAATGGTAATAATATGATCACTAACTTAAATAAGCCGTGGGAACTTGAATTTTTAAAAAGCATTCAGTAGTATCTTGTATTTCCAGTATCTTTTATTTGCTAGACAAAAATTAGATCCATTCACACATTTGGGCCACTGAGGCAAATGCATACTAGAGTATTACGAAGTACCTAGAGATGTATCATCATTGATCGGACCTGCCGGAGTTAAGAAGCTGTGTGGAATAAAAGTGAAGGTACAGATGTAAGAGTCACAGTCACTTCTAGTCCTGCCTGTCATTAAGTAGTGACCCTCAACGTGCCAGTTCAATGTGTTATTTCATTATTTCTAAAATGGAGGAATCAACTATATGACTTGTAATTGTTAAATTAGTTTGTTTTAATTTCTAGTTTTCATCATTTTTTTTCAAAATGTATTCCTAACATAACTACTGTCCAAAGGCTGGTCTCTAAGATAAAAAGGTCAGGGTAAAAATTTCCCTACTTCACCTGCAGGATAAGACACAAAGGGACAAATAAATCATACCTGTTAGTAAATCTGAAGGGGAAAAAAAAGATGAGAGTATAGTCTCCTTTTATTTGTGTTTTAATTAACCAGAATTACTATAAACCAGATTTCTACAAATGGTCCACACAGTCCTTTCTTAAGTCCAAATCAGTCTGCTTCTCCACTGTGCTCCTTTCCATTCTGTTCTACTGAGTTTATTATAGTGACAACTTATTGCCACCAAAATCTGAAAAAAGCATGCTTTTCATTAGCTATCATATGTAAGCAAGTTACACTTTCCATCAATGTCTGACTCTAAAATAAATGCAAACGGTCTCTCAAGATGACTGAAAAGATTAAAACACGATAGCCTATTAGCACGAACATGCATGCAAAAATCATCTGCATGTTTTAAAGCTATGACAATTATCTATAAAAGCTACCTCAGCAGCTCATTCCCTAATTAATGGCATATTGGGGATGCACCTCTGTAGCTCAGTGGCTAAGGTGAAGGTCATGGACTAAGGTCCAAGGGCCCCCAGCTTCAGAACCAATGTGTCTATTTCCTCCCACAGGTGCTGCTGGAATGGCTGCACCATCATCTGCTAGATATTATTTCTAAAATTATTTCAATCAACAAGAATTGAGTAACTTACAATGTGTCAGGGACTCCAATGCAAGGGCTCCAGAATGTAGTGATTAGGACACGTAACCCACTCTCAAAAAGCTCAGAGTAAACACATACATAGAAATCATAATGCAATTTTTTAAAGTAACAAAAGCAGCACAAAGAGCAGAAGTAGAAAGATGAAGCATTCGGTCTGAAGAGGGTAAAGAGAAAGCAGCTAAGCGGCATGATGACTGGAGCAAGAGTAGCTCTGCTGGCAAACACTCAGGTGTCAGGGCTGCTCATCTCTACTAGGTCTGTAATTTGGGGCAACTTGACTTACTTTCTCAGTTTCTTTGTACATCTACTTTGGAGTGTTATTCTGCAGAGTAAATTAATATATGCAAAGTGCCTGATGCACAGCAGGCATGAAAGATAAACTAGTTTATCTCTGTCTTGTAGGAGTGATGTTTATTTTAAACAGACCAAATTCTACATGGCAGTACAGGCAGCATCTCTCAACCAAGAATTAATCCCCCCGTGGGGTTACTGGTGCCACAAGCTTGGAAGGTCACAGTGACGGGCGCAGAATGTCATCAGTTAAGGGTCCACTTTCCAGAAGTGATGCGGTTGCTAATATGGATTACACACCTAGTGAAGCATATTTCTAACTATTTCCTTCCCCATCTTGACCCTGACAAACAGAATTGCATGCTAGACTCTAGTCATTTCCCTCCCATGTTCCTCAGTCCCACTTTCAGATATCAGCAGCACATCCTGCATGAAAGAGTTAAGTCCAATGAGCAACCGACTATTATTAAGATTACATTAGAAGAGAATCAGAGGTGAATCCTGGGCTGAAACTATTATCAACCTACTGGCTGACTTAGGGAGCTAGAAACCACTGTAATGATTAGAATCTTCAAGTAAGTATTTTAAATTAGTGTTAAATCGAGCAAAGATGTAAGTTACATTTACATTTATTCTGTCTTCAGAGCTTTATTTTCTCTAAATACCCAGTGATAAACTAAGCCAGCTGTTAACATATACAAATATTCTTGATTCCTTTTCATTTCACAATAATAAACATAATTGATACATTTGAAATAGGAACCCTAGATAAACACAAGCAAAGCTCTAAAGACAGAGCAGTCTATCTTTAAATTCAATTGAAATCAGGAAATGCCCTTTGTCACTGAGGTCTTTCAAATTGAAAAATATGTGACCGTCAGTCATGTACGGTCAGTTTGCTTCCAGTTAAGTAACCACATTTAAAAGTGAGGAGACTATGAATCCACCCAGAATGTATAATGATTTCATAGGTTTCACATTGAAGGAAACCTACGTCTTTAAAGTCACTCTTGTGGTATATAATTCCATAAAATTTTTTCTCTGCGACAGATCATGCCAGATTTTACATATATGCTGATGAAACAGAGAGCTGTACTCTAACACCCAACCAGTTTCACATAAATCATTTTGAAGTAACCAATGTTCTACCAAAATTAGCTGTTTCATACATTTTCAAGAATTAAATCTTGAATCAGTTCGAAAGTGCCCGCCCCTACCCCAGGAGTCACTAAATTCCAGCCGAGTCTTTTTATAAACACCATCCTTTAGAGGGTGGTGTTTAAAATTCACAACTCGGAGTAAGCACACTTCCACATTAACAAAACTAGAAATTTCTTCACAAAGCAAATGTACTGACTGCTTTAAGTCCTGGTATCACTGCTCACTTTACACCTAGATTTAAGGAAAATGACAATGTGGTGAAGCACGGTCTGTCCTTACAGTCCGCAGAAGACGTGCAGTAAGGAAACTACCGAGTCAAGGAGGCAGCAGCAGCAGCAGAGCAGACAGACAGACAGACAGACGTAAGGAAAACCGAGAGGGGAGAGGGACTTGGTTAAAGCTGCATGCTTAGCGTGCACTGGACCTCGGCCCGTCCCGGGCCCAGGTAACC